>CAJUYH010004739.1:0-25885 GCA_910591685.1 Galerucella tenella | reverse complement strand
GTATATTATACACCAAGGTGGTGAAGACTATTATTATTGACCGAGCACCAAGATTATTTCGCCTCTCCACAATTTTTTCCACTACTAGCAAAATTTTAGACAAAAATTAAAAATAATTCACAAACGCACCATGAGAAGTATTTACCCCGTCGTCTGACTGACAAGTACACTGTCAGTTTTCGATATAATTATTATGAACGTACTCGTTATGTCATGTCTTTTTTGGTTGAGCGCTAATTTTAAACTAGTGGCATTTTTATTGAAATAATATTATCTTGATAGGTAATTTCAAGCAGCAAATAATATATGTTGAAGACAATATCCTGGGTATACAAAATTATGTTGCACAAGTTTTTGTTGAACTAGGGGAGGGTGAGGTATAACGATCCCCTTAAAGGAAAAACTTAACTGTGCCTAAAGTTGAAGTCAAAATCGCAAGATCTCTATTGTTGGAGGTAGTGAATTTACTTAACTTTGTAATTGCATAGCTATTTTTTATTATATGTCTGTAATTTTTTGTATTATAGGTATTTCTTAAAGTTTTGTAAAGGATCATTTTATACACACCTATGTTTAAAATGATCCCTGGGGTAGGGGTAAAATAATCCCAGGGATCATTTTATACCCTAAGTTGATAAATATCAGTGAAATGAAACACTCAGCTGTTTATTTTAATCATATTTATTGTTTATAACAATTTAAGTATGTGAGCAAGTTACACAAAACTTTTGCAGTCTTCTAGTTTCATTCGAGATCTTTTTTTGTAATAGGGTATTTGACAGTGGTGAAAAATAAATTCATATTGATTTTTATTTATCACTAAAACTCTCAAGAATACCGAAAACAAATATTTTTTTCTCATTAGTTGTTAAAAACATACTAATTTTAATAAAAGAAATTAATTAAATTTAAACATTTAGACACGTGATCAGAAACAGACGGTGCACCAATCAGATGCGAGTGACGTCACTCAATAGTAAACGTCCGACCACGTCCGTATATCGTCATTTAATCACCATTTAATTTACTTTGTTGTAACTTGCAGTGCCCCAGTGTTCTTAGTTTCTTGTTTTTAACGGTTTTATACCTGAATTAACTTTGTGTTTTGTGTGTTTTTATTGACAATTAAAAATATTTGCAATGGAAAGTGGATTCTCCAAAGCGGATAGTTCCAATTTGCCAATGCTAGATGCTTTTATGGTGGCAGGCTTCTTTGCAACCAATAATGATTTTTGTTCTGCTGAATTTAGAAATGTTAAGACTTCAATGTAAGTATTTACTATTTACTTGATACCTAAGTTGTTTTCTATTTATTTGCATTAAGGTTATTACCTATAAGGTTAGGTACGAAAATTTAATTCCATTATTTTATTAATAATTATGGTTTGTGATGTTAAATTAAGTTTTGTATTTTTCATTCAATGAATTATCAGTACCTATATTAAATGAAATACCCACCTATTTTGTATTAGCATTCAAAAACAAAAAAATACTTAGTTAACATATCTTTCTGTTTAAATAACTTTGCATAATATTAATTGTGATATCATACCTATAACAAATTGACTTAAATTAATAAAACATATATTGGTCATAATAATTAAATTATGATGTCCTGCTTCATTATGCATTATTAGCAATATTTAATTAATATTTGCCTTATGCCATATTATTTATGTATACTAAACGGTTTATCTTTTAACTTGCAGGTCCTCAAGACAATCATATGGTGATGATGCCATTGGTTATGTGCAGTTGAAGAGAGAGGGAAATATATGCATAGTTAAATGCAGGATCTGCCCTGAACATAAAGTTCATGGTAAGACTTATTCAGTCACCATGATCATCAATGAAGAAGAAGGCAAAATAATGAGTGTAGAATGTCATGATTGTGCTGCATCTCAAGGTGGTTGCAAGCATGCAGTGGCATTCCTTATGTGGGTACACCGTAGAAGCGAGGAGCCCCCATGTACATCTGTAGATTGTTATTGGAAAAAATCAAAATTGGCGAAGGTAGGAACTAGTTTAAAATTCATAACTACCACAGAGCTGTCCAGAGCAAAGCCAAACAGCTCATCATTATCAGATAGTGGAGTGCTCTCTAAGTTTCTAGAAGAGGGTAAGAAACGGAAGCTTGATACATGTCAATTAATGAAGTATCAAGAAAATGCAGATGTAAGGGATGTAGAAATGCTTTCATTACACCAACTTTCTTTGAAATACCCTGAAAAATGTGCTGATGTATTTCTTCAGAAGGTTGCACATACATTTTCAGACAACATTTTAAAAAAAATTGAAAATGAGACAAGAAACCAATCGGAGAATTCTTTATGGTATGAGTTGAGGTACGGAAGAATAACTGCATCCAAAGCATATGAGGTGAGCAGATGTAAAACATCAGACGGTACTTTGTATGCTACAATCATGGGAGGAAAAATTCCTGATACATTTGCCATGAAACGTGGAAGAACAATGGAAGATGCAGTGCGAAAAGTTTTAGAAGAGAAATTAAAAAAAAAATTGTAAAGTGCGGTCTTTTTATTTCAAGACAGTATCCAATGATAGCAGGTTCGCCGGATGGTATTTGTAGTGAATCAGTAATTGAGATTAAGTGTCCCCTTAGCTTGAAAAGTTATCAAAATTACATCAAAGAAGGAAGAATTGCCAAAAAGTTTTGTGCTCAAATACAACTGCAGATGTATTTAACAAACTTGAAGACAGGTTTTTTTTGTGTAGCTGATCCTGATTTTACCAATAATCAACAAGTTGAGATCATTAGTGTTAATTTTGACAAAGAATATGTAGATAACTTGTTGGATAATTTATTAACATTTTGGAAACACAATATTTATCCACTTCTATATAAAATTAATTGATAAAATATACATTTTTGCATACTTAATGTCTTTTATTATTCCTTCTCTATCTTATTCTTACTTGAATGGTTTTATTTTTTCAAAGGGAACTATTTATACTGTGTGTACTAGTCATAAATGATTGCATCTTAGTTTTTATTAATACCTAATCTTTCATAAAATTAATAATAAGAAAAATTTTAATATGTAAGTGTACAACTTCTGGGAACACATTGTTTATTAATACTAATATTATTTTATGAAAATAAAACGCCATGTGATTTTTTTAAATTATTTATTTAATAATAGAATCTTGTAAATTAATTAAACCACATGCTATAGTAATAACGTCATCAATAACTCGAATTAGATTAATATTGACACAAGCATGGGGCTTTAATAAAGAAAACTCCCTAAGTCGTCGTATTACTCTCTCGATGTGTATTCTTAAACTAGCGATTTGTTTTGTTTGTCGTACCTCTGTTTTTGACAATTTTGAACCAGCATTTACACTCGGAGGTCGTATTAACTGACATCCCATCTTTAATAATAGCTGGTCGAGGTGCTTGAATCCTCTATCTGCTAATACACAAGTGCCACTTTCTAGAGAATCTAGAAACTTAGAGTTTTCTACTAGACAAACATCACTTATTCTCCCACCGTATCCTGGCGAAATAAAATTGACTAATCCATCTGGTGTACTTGATATGAGATACTTCAAAGTATTAGCCTTCTTATAATCTGACCATGTCAATGCTTGGTTTATAGCTTTGGATGGCTTTTGGATTTCTATTTCAAGGCAATCGATGATGCAACCAACATTATGAAATTTATGTCTAAAAGCCATAGGTAAATTTCTTTTTGTTAATTTTTTATTCAACTGAACTATGAAGGGACGTAAAACATTAGCAATAATAGGAACATTTTTCAAAAATATTTTACTTGCATATGATAAAGATAATCCAAACTCATCAGCAAGCTCAGAAAATTTTGTATCCAGCCTAATTTTTTTTAAACATAATAATATATGATTTTCAGGAATATTGGTATGTTCTTTTATGATATTGATTAAGAAATAACAATTTTTTGGAACACCAATATAGAATCGTGGTTTCTTTGTTATTTTCATTATTGTACTTTGAAGAAGCAGCTCAGATTGTCTATCATTTTTTATTTTCAATTCTTGTTCGGTTACACTACTACAGTCAGAAGAAAATTTGTCTTGAAGATGATGTAAAGAAGATGACGAGTCTGTTAGCAACACAGAATTCACAGATGAAGTGTACGAATTTGATGAAATTTCACTATCAGATTTTTCTTCAGCAATCATTATTTTTTTAACTTTATTTCCAACATTGGACCTTGACGGTTTTGCTATGCAAACTGAACTTTTGAATAATGGAGATGTAGATGATGACATAGTTGATATTCTAAGGGGTGACACAGACTTATTCTGTGTTAGAATTTTAGTTTGGGTTGCCTTGCTCCTATATGTGTTTCTTATAACCACCTGCACTGATTTATCAGTTGTAATAGACTTCCTTTCTACTTTTTCAACTTGAGGTAAGCCTAAAAATGATATTAAGTAGGTATTTATCTTATTTCAAGTTTAATGACCACTATTATATGTTTAAAAAAAAAGAATAGGTTTCTTGGTCATAGGAATGAAAGAAAATCAATTTTCCATCTAGCCAACATTTTGATTCGATTCAAATCTTCAACAGAGCAACTGGTATAGAGGCTTTCCGTGTACATATATTATAGCAAATGGAGACATAATATGGTAAGGTAGAACTATATAAAATCATGATTATAAGTAAACTTATGCTGGATGATACTACACATTAAAATATAAGAATAAAACAGTTTTATTCATACTAGTTGCTCTGTTAAAGATTTGAATTAAATTGAAACGTTGGCTAGTTATTTTGTAATAATAACTACAACTGTAACACATTGAAGTCATTGTTTTATAAGGTAAGGAAATGTAATGACCTATCAAGAACAGTTAAGATAGAGCAGTTTTGTGTTATAGCCGTAAAAACTTTTATTATTGTAACATATTGTTTATACACACTTACTTGTACTTGGATAATCAGTCACAGAAGCAATTATTGGTTCTTGCTGCATAGAAGCAATTATTGGTTCTTGCTGCATAGCAACAGCTTCTGTTTGCAGTTCTCTTTCACTATCTTCAATAAGTTCCATTTTTAGTCTTTTTATAGCAAGGGGTCTAGTTATTGTACTGGTAGCAGTTCGCTTTTTTCTGTCTGGTTGACATTCATATTTTGTAGGTAAAACTCCTGGTTTCATTCTTATCCTGGATACTGAACCCATCAAATGGTACTCCACATAGTTTTCCATGTCATTGGGCAACTAAAAAATAATTTATTTAGAACAAAAATACAAAAGTTAAATATTTTATAAACATAACCTTAAAATGTCTCCTTTTTATACAAATTTCGGGCACAAAATATGTATTATAATGTTGAGAAAATTAATATAAACAATTTGTACTTACATCAAAGTGATCTTCACAAATGTAAAGTGAAGTTGTAGTCGATAAGGTCCCTGGATCTCTTCTAGCAAGCTGCAACCACTTTTTTCGTTCCTTTATTGTCTTAGGCACGTGAATAAATAGTTTTTCAGGTGTTTTTAAGGAAGTATTAGTACACTGAGGCACTATACACCACTTATAAGTTTTAAAAGACATTTTATAATACAAAAACAAATAAACACTGGATAATCCCGTTGACAGTTCACAAACTTACTATTCAGTGACGTCACTGCAGCGCCATATTGGTAATGAGCGTTTTTGCGGGAAGTTTAAGCCAGAAATTTGAAAACTTGATTTTAAATGTAATAATAATAGAAAAAAGTTATAGTAATAATTTTGCATATCAAATTAGAGGTATATATATCTTTTAAATCACTTTTTCAAAATTTGTCAAATACCCTATTATCTACTACTCAATAAACCAACTAAACATTAAACATCGCAACAAACTTTTAAAAGGTTTGCAAAATTAACAACACACCTAGTCAAACAATAGGTAAACAAATAAACTATTCTTCTAAATAAAAAAACACAAATAATACTCATCCCTATCAAAGGTTTTTTATCAATGTCAAAATGCAATAGAAATATCAACTCTGCATTAAAAAAATAATTTTCTTATCAGGAACTTGGAAATAGACCCTATAGCCTTAATTTTTTTTTCACACTGTCAAATTGATCACAAGTAAAGTCGCCTTCATCGTATTTGTCTACTCCCGCACAAGCCTCATGTCCCCATTTAAGACACACAACGCACCTAATCCACCTTTCGCCTTTATTGTCCTTGGATTAGCTTGCAGTACAGAAGAGACATTCGGTATCACTTTCCTGTTTTGCTTTTTTTGCCTTTTCTCTTTCCGCCTCCTTTTCCTTTCTCGACTCCTTTTCCTTTCCCACCACCTTTTCCTTTATCGTTCTGTTTGCTGGTCACTGTTTGTTTTATTTTATTCGCTTCCTTAAGGGCCTTCCTTTGTTCTATATCTGTTTTCTTTCTGGCTTCTCCTTCAAGGTATTTTTTGTAGGGTGTGCTTTAACGATTAGTTTTGCGTATATAAATTCTTGGCATGATCTGTAACAACAAATAGGTACTAATGGAGTAAGATGATTCCAGGGAATATTTTAAACACACAGAGAGGGATCATTTTGCCCCAAACACCAAATTTCATGATATCGATCAAAACATAACCTTCAAATACCGCATGCGGTGATCGAACATTGCTTAAATATTTGCTAACTGCTATTAATACGCGCCAATAAAACTGCATTTCAATAAACACGAACATGTAAAAAGTAATTAAAGTCCAAAAACCTGCTTACCTTAGATCAGAACCACACTTTTTGATTGTTTTTTGATAAAATTACACCAAGAGCTCGCACTGCCAGGACACTTGGAGAAGCAACTGGCAGGGGTGTGGAGAACATGTTTCATGCGCATTTGGATAGATGGCACTAGTTGTCTCTGATTTACGGAGGGGGATCATTTGACCTCCAGGGATCGTACTACCTCACCTTCCCCTACTTTCCATGAATTCTCGAAATATTTAAATTAGTCCATTATTGACCCAGGTTAATAATATAAAATTATTAACCACTCATAGAGAAATTCATCTTTTAGTTGGCTAGAAGAAGCAATAATTGTCAAATTCACAGCTAGTAGTGGAAAAAAATTATTGCTGAGCGTTAACAATATTTATTTAATCTAATTAACCAGTTAATAATAATAATGCATATTAGCAAAAATATTGATTAGCTTTCAGTTGACCCATTAAATTAGGCACGCATAGTATGGTGATGGTGGCAAACATATTTTCACATGTGGATTGTCCATAAATTAACAAAATTTCACACCAAAACTCTTGTAAAACCTCACATACTTCCAACGAGCTAACACATGAAATCTTCAACACTTTTTGGCCTTGGAACTTTTTTTTCCTTCCTCCCTCACTGCGACAAACGAAACATTTTGATTAGAACGAAAATTTTACAGTTCTGCTTGTGATTGTGAACTATTCATCCAACCCAGACATAATTACCGACAAATTGCAGTGAAATTTGATTAAAAATAATCTAGTTGCTTACATTATTTTACTGATCGTGTATGGAATTTCGGTCATAAATATATTTTTATTAGATTTCCTGTCTTTGTAACATGATATTTACAACGAAATATACACTGCAGGTGTTTCTATCGAAAACAGAATCTGGCACGCAAAGTTGTACCATTCTGATTTCGTAATAATAATTTTTCCATTAAAATAATAATTACGACACCTTTCAGCGCATTGAAACGTTTTGAAGGAAATTTTTTCAAATGAGTAAATTAAAAGTAAGAAGTAAGTAAAGTTACTCCACAAATGCTTGCAAGTGATTTTTGACTAACTAAGGCCCGGTTTCCCATCTATCTATTTATCCTTAGGAGAAACTAACCTAGGATAGTTTGTACTCTAAGGTTTAACCCACCCTTCGGTTTCCCATAATAGTTTTTGTGATCCGTTTAGTTTATCCCCTCCGGTTAGTACGTTGGCAGCCCTGTTAGTATAAATTGTCCTAAATGTTTGCTCACGACAAACGATTTTGTTTGTTTTGGAGGTTATGTTCGCAGTTTGTTCATGTTGTCACTGAACAGTAATAGAATAATTTATCAAAAATATTTGTTAATTTTATCTTTTTACTTGCCTAAGATCTTTGTGTAAGCTTTAGGCCTTCTGTTGTTGTTGTTGTTATGGAGAACACAGCAGTTCGTGAAAAAAGTAGAAGCAACAATTTTAAAGAGTTAGAGGTGACGTTGTTGTTAGAACTAGTAGATAGCACAAAAGTGTAGTGGAATGTAAGGAAAAGGATTTTAGAGACTTGAAAGTAAATATGAAAATCAACAAAAAATGACTAATAGGAAATATGCAGATGCAAAAAGGTACGCTATGGGAACTGTTGTCAACACCCGATATATCGAAAGTTGGCATTAAAATTAATGATATTGTCGGGGATTTGGTACTTTCAGGTCAAGTTTCCAAATTTGATTCCGATGCCGTTGACAGTGACTTGACCCAGGTACAAATTGAAAGGGAAAACTAGGGGCCAGTTAACTTATGCCTAGGACAAATCAGTAGTTAACTAGTTGGGAAACACTCGCATGGGTTAAACTCTGATTTTATTTGTAGCATAGATTTAAACCGAGCTTAAAACGAGATGGGAAACCAGGCCTAAGATTAACTAATCAAACCAGGTTTTATTTCAAATTGAAGCAAATCACTTGGGGCGCGTTGTATCAAACACCTAAACTCGGTTTAATGATAAATAATATTTAGACTGTGACAGATTGATGTATTTATTATCAAGCATTTTTTAAGTTAAATACTTGTTTTTAAGTAAATTAATAGTGCCCAACTGTTTGAGAATTTCTTGACACAGACTTCTGAGGGCTTATAGTTTTATAGAAGTGTTGAAATCAACGAGACTCCGTAACCTCCATCTGAGGCTACCAGCTCCGCCTTCATAAGTTCCCGTCCAGCTTCTCTAGGGTGGACTGAAGAAAACATTCCATAAGAAGTGTCTGTTGGACATGGAAATTTAATTTTCCAGGAGAAAATGATGAATTACGATTACTTATTAATATTGTACGGCTTTTTTCCAGTGGATAGATCTTTTAAAAAAAAGGAATAACTTAAGAGCCATCCATAAATTACGTCACACGAATTTTAGGACTGTTTAACCCCTCCCCCCTAATGTGACATCACACAATAATCAAATTTTATATGGTGATAACGTTCGCCGTTGCCCAGGGGGTGGAAGTATAGTCTTGAAAATAAGTGCAAAACTGGATAACCGGAGAAATTTTAAGCAAAAAGTTTGGTAAAGTCAATATGTTATTAAAAATATTATTCTAATGTCAGCTTTTCTCCAAGAGGTAGATGAAAGATTTTCTGTTAATTAATTCGACCATTTGTGTAAAATACTCTTCAAAAACATCTGCAGTCATTTCTTCATGATAGTCTTTGGTTGATGTTGACTGAAACTCCAGTAAACCACCTTCAACGAACCCTTGATTGCATCCAATATGCGTTATTATTATTACCGATAGGAGTTTTCAGTCCAGTAGATAAACCTTCTATGAAAGCTTGACGACTGGTTTTAATACTTTTGTCCTGCCATATTTTTTTCACTGAATGTCCTTCATTGAGCCATGTCTCATGTAGCTAATAGATTTATTTGTCTTCCCTCCTGTCTGTATTTTCGGATATCTCGTAAATACTGTCGTCTCCAACATATTATTTGCTCGTTGTCGATTAGCACTGATTTGCGACTTTGCTTCTCACAAGTAAAATTTAATTTGTGTAATATTTTCCACAAAGTTTTTCGCCCTATGTCAGGCAAATTCTCGTCCTCCTTTACCATTCTTAGAATTATGTCGAGGGTTGGGATCTCTTTTTTAAAATATAATTCGCGTACTTTTCGTCTTATTGTATTTTGCATATGTTCATCAAGGTCAAGTGGTTTTCTTCCAGTTGATTTTTTAGGTGGAGATATATTTCCATTTTTCCTCTCCCTTAGAAGCCTGTAAATAGTAGATTCACTAACTCCTGTCATATTGGAACACGTCGAAACTATATTTCTAATAGTAGCAGCCGGCATTTGATGTACAACAGCATCATGCACATTTAACACTACAGTCTTCGTTTGTAAGCTAAGCACGCTCTTACACACTGGGGTGAAACTTGAAGACATTTTTCACAACACAGTTAACACTTATGGAACGTAGCAAAACAAATTATACAAATTTGGGCGAGACCAAGTTTCACCGTATATACCTGCAAAATTTCTAAGTAGTCATTAGGACAATCCCTAGTAGGACCCTATTGTAATGTTTCTTGGAAATTATCAAGTTGTTTTAACTAACCGAATTTAGATTCATATTACCTTTATATATCAGATTGGGTATAAAATTAAATAGTAAATAAATTCCTTAGATGAACGGTGACGCTTATGGTTTACTACCTGACTAGCATCTGTGACCTTTTCGCGTGCTGTCAGACAATAAAAAACAGACTATAAAATATTTTCCTGCCCACCCCTACCATCCGCCACTGTCACGAAAATATCCTGGCTGCACAAATGGAATCATAACAAAATCCAAAAATATTTTAACAGTAAATTTGAAGAATTAATAAAAAAATAGCAAGATAGTAATATTCTTAGTCATTTCAGATAAAAATACTATTGATTTGCCTGTAAATATTATAATTTCACCTTGCCATATATATATGTTTATTTAATTATTTTTTTTTGTTTTCAGGTAAGTACTGCCGATTTCTATTCATGTGGATATTGGTAAGAATTATTTTGCCATAATATCTTTTTAGTGATGAAGATTATTGTGAAAATATTCGAATTCTAAATTCGAGCATACAAATAATGTCAACAGTTAACAAAAATAACAACAGATGACTAAAAAGATAAAATAGTTGTTGAATTTTCCGATAATTCAATTTTGTATTATCATTAGCTATTTTTAGTTCATTTGTCAAAAAAGTATTCCATTCATTAATTTCACGTCCCTTCCAATATTGTTTGGGAAAGCTGAGCTTTCTAGAATGATGAGAAATTATGACCCATTTCTACTTTCTTCACTACATCGATATATCGTTCCTTCAGAAACTCCCAGTTTACTGTTTTTTTTTAATTTCAACACTGATGCGGTAATCTGATACACTCCGAGAAGAAGGTTCTATCCGCATCAGTTCCTACATATTCCAACCCTCAAGATTGAATGTAAGCATTGAATAAATCGTGATTTATTCGAGACATTACGCTGTTTAATAATCCCATACCGACTGAGAGTTGTAAACTGTAAACCGACTTTAAAACTTCCTTAAAGCCAGTAGGTTGAAAGATTTACATCGGTTAATGATGTTACTCGAAGCATTATTTATTGCATCTCGTAAGGGTATAAAATTCTTTGACGATAAAGTAATTGAAAGCACGGTAAAATTTTGAACAATTCTTCTGCTTATCCATGGAACAGTTGTTTTTTCTTATTGATTTTATTAAAAGAATAAAAATTTAACCGTTTACAAACACCAAAAACGATAACCGGTATGAGAACGGCTTCCATAAAGGAATACAAAACTATGGGAAGAAATAGCGTACTAAGGAACCCACAGGAATTTTAAGAAAATAAGAAGTGCTTTGATTGAATCACTGAGTTACCTGAGTACTCGCTTGTTAGTTAGTTAGCGTTAGTGGTTTCGCTTGGCAAATAACATTGCAGAAGCAATTTGGAAATTGAAAGAAACCGCATGATGCAATTGGTTTTTTTACTTTTAAATACGGCACAATGTCTCTGGACTTTTTTTGAAGATAACTCAATAGAATTAACAGTTTACCGGATAAAGACTATTTCATTTTTTTTTTGTTATTCACGGGAAACCAAATTGATTAGTGACCCGTGCAAAAACAGGAACAACAAGTCAAAAAACCCTCAATGAAGCTGATTAACGAATTATTAAACCTCAGCAAGGGCCAGATGAGGAGAGTGAGGGGTTTACTCACTGTACTCTAAGGAAGCACACGCATACAATCGGCATCAATAGGAGGTTGTGCATGGAAGAGGAGGAAACAGCCTCTCACATTATCTTTGACTGTGAAGCATTATCTTATTGGAGATATAGGACTAGAGCATCCAAGGGAGGATTTCTGAAAGTAGGTACTAGTAAAAAGACTGTTGAGCCTGATAAGGGTTACTGGTCTCTTCATATAAACGGCAGAACTAAGAGCACAAAAAAGCCTAAAGTCTGAGGGGCCAAAGACTCTAAAGCCCAATTTCACCAACCATTTCCTAAGGTTAGCTAATACCTAAATAAGATTTTGGAATTGCTAAGTAAAATTTTCGTTCTACCAGGCGCTAAGAATTACTTGAGAGTGATAATATTGGGTATTTTCTATCATGTTTAGGCGTTTCTTAGCGCATGGTGAAACGTAAATTCTATTTTGACATTCCAAAATATGTTTTAGGTATTTCCTAACTTTAGGAATTGGTTGGTGAAATCGGACATAAGCCTCTGACCGGTGGAGTTCAATCAAGAGAAATATAAAAATAAATATAAAATTACGAAATTTTAAACATATATATAGGTCAAGTCCTAGACGTTGATGAATTACTTTCAAGCTCTTCCTATTTTTACTTCGGGATTGAATCCAGGTAATTCTTTTTCCAGGAACTACACCCGGTATGTTTCTAAGGAGAGTTTATTCCAGTGAACGATTTATTCCAGAAACTTGTCTAGCCAGGAACGGTATATTCAGACAATAAACTTGTCAGAAACTGTATATCTCCGGAACAGTCTTTAATTCCAGTAGAAACTCCGTCAGCTTTTATTTTTAAGGAAAATCTTACGACTGCACAGCTTCTTATTACTATTTCACTTCAAAGGCAATGATTAAAAGGAAGCCAGAAGCAAAGATAAAGTTAAAAACCAGAAACTTTTTATACTGCGTTATTGTCAGTTCAGTATTTACAAGGATAACAGTAAAAAAATTACAAATTGTACATACTAATGGCTTTCAGAAAACTCGAGGAATCCTTAATTTGGTCTCTGTGAGCCGAGCTGTGAGCTAACTGATGTAAGGTTTTGGGGATCCTATGTTGTGGTTTGCAAACTTGACACATTCTAAAATAATATGTCAAACATATTTTCATTACATTTTCATTAACCCAAATACCATTTTTAATGGTGTAGGGTGATACAATTCAATACACTAAGTTATTCTGTAGTAATGTCTTCATGAACAAACTTGGCCCATTCTTTCTTATTTCTTGATAATATTTTTGCCTCATTCCATGTTTTTCACTTTTCTTGAAGAATTTTTCCAATTATGCCGTCCCATGTTTCTCTCGGCCTCCCGCGTTTTCTCTTATTCATATTTCTTGCCTCCCAAACTTGCTTAACTTGTCTGTAATTTGACATTCTTTGTATGTGTCCCCACTATCCCAATTGTCTTGATTGAATATACTCAAGTGTCGATTTTATTTCTAGATCCTTTCTTATCGTTGTATTCCTTACTTTATCTATTCTTTTGACTCCTTTAACTCTTCTCAGATATTTCATTTCTACTGCTTGTATTTTGCTCTTCTGTCTGCCTGTCTGTGTCCATAATTCACAGCCCTGTCTGTGTCCATAATTCACAGCCAAACGTCAGAATTGGTCTATATATGGTCTTAAATACATTTAATTTGGGTCTTCATTGATATATCTTTTTTGTTTATAAAAGCCTGATTCATTGCGTAGTACAATTTCAATGCACTCTATCATTTATTTCTTTTTCCTGTCTCCCGTTCTCTTGTAGTTCTACACCTAGATATTTGAAACTTGTTACTTGTATGTTTTTATCTTCCTTTCCTATTGCCATAACTTCCTTTTCAGTCACAATGACTATATCACTATTTCATGCATTTTGCATTTTCATCACAAGGTTCCATTTATGTTGCCACTTGCCCAAAACAAAATTCATCACAGTCAACTTTCGGACACTTTATTATTTATTGATATTTAGTCCAAATACCATTATTGTTTTATCTTCTACCAAAAGATAATTTATAAAAAATATTTTTATATTTGAAATTTTATTGGCAAAGATAATGTTTCAATATCCACAAGCAACAAACTGAATGAATATGGCAACTGTACACTCACATTTATTTGTGTTTATGTTCGTATATTACAACACCGCAATATTTTAGTGGTTGACGAAATTCCGTTTCTGACCAATACTTTGTATTGGTATTCAGTGTTTTGAAATCGATAATTTGAAAAATTCTCTGTAACAAAAATACTTCCCGCGCTACACACTTGCAGATATTATATTAGAAATGTAGGTCATTTTCAAGATATCCGATATTGATTAATTTGTCATACGTTTGTTTCACCATTCACGTATCAATTTTTTTCCTGAAAAAAATGTTCTTATAAATTTTATCGAACCAACGGATATTATTAGAAATTAAAATTACTCAGCAAGAATACTTTTGTATTTTATAAGGCACACCTACAAACCGCATTTTTCCAAAAGCGGCCCTTGGTGAAACGAGATCCTAATGTAATCATTTCTACCAAGGGCACAACTATATGAAACTTTTTAACACTTACTGCTAGATTATAATATCTCGTGTATAGAAGAGGAACTTTATTGCCAGTACTCGCTGTCGCTCGTACGCAAAATCATTCTCGAAAAGTAATAGTATATTATACACCAAGCGACTGAAGTAACCCATTTAATCCCGCGGGGGTTTTATTTCTGAGGGCGAAGCGTACCGGAGCCTGAGGGAAACAATCCACCTAAGGGATTAATGTTACTTTAGTCGAGAGGTGTATACGCTTTTTTTTGCAATTCCAGTAACTCTACCTAATTTTTGAATAAAAATTAATACTAATTACATTTGAAGCCCTAACACAATAAACATCGTGCTGTTTGTTTCTGTGGCAATGATAAACAAATTCACTGTCAAAACTTCGCCATTGTAAACGTAGAGAAAATCATTGAAAATAAGCAAAAGTGAAAAATTCAACGTAGATCGGGCTGCTGAAGAAATAACTCATGAACTAATACCACAAAAATCGAGAAAACTATACGAACAACAGTACGAATCCTTTTTAAGGTGAACAAAAAAAGATCAATGTTACTATGGTCATAGATTATAAAGACAACAGATACGAATCCGGGTAAAATATCAAACGATTTTCAGCTCCGTCGTCAATGACCTTGGACCTTTAACTCGGTATGGCCGGGATGTTGCCAGTTTAAAATATTTTCTGAATTTCTTACCAAATTGCACTGTTGACTCGGGGACAATAACAATTTATAGTGCCGGATCTAGTTTTTTTTGGAAGTTTCCACTAAATCTTTAAAACTGTCATGAATTAAAACAATACTCATAATCAAATATATATTTATGTATTTATTAAATACCCATATGTACATTCCTATGTTTGGTATAAATACTCATTACTCTTGGGAGATTAATTAATAAATACATTCTTAGATAACACAAATAATTACAAAAATCAACCAAATTTTAAAGTACAAATAATTCTTAGTTTAATTATTATCAAAGGGAATACAATATACACCTACGGAAGGGAGAATTTTGATAATAATTTGTAGCACCAAAGTTAATATCAAAAACTAATAAATTTCTTTCATCATAGTCTGGGATATTAAATTATATAGGTACTCTCATCCCTTGGAAATCGAAAGAACTTTATTTTTCTTTCCGAATAAAATTTATTTGGACAGTCTCTGTATGAACAATACACTTCGCCGTGATGTTTATTCATTTTATAAGAATAATAATCTTTACCACTATATTTTTATAGTTAATATTACCACAAGGCACAATCGATTAGTCAAATAACTATGAATTTTGAGCACAGATTACAAGTGATTTTGAGCATGTTTTGACGTTTTGATGAGGTTAGGTTAGGTTAGCCGTCACCGTTATTGTGCATGGTTGCCAAGGATGTGGTTTGTGGAAAAATTATATATTTATGGTATGATTTTTATACATTATAATCTTTTTAATTGTATAATTCTTTCAATGTTAATAAAATTGATTTAAAACAAGTAATTATCGAATATTTGTATCTGAACAACTATCACAATTAAAATGCTTAAAATGCTTATAAAATATTTGACCTATGACCATATTTGACCATAAATTGAAGGAAATATTATGCAAATTGACAACCCTGTTGACAAATTTCGCGAAGCAGCCCAAACGGAGTCGACATAAGACAATGGGCATTTAAATGGGTATGTCCACCCATCTCTCTCTCTTTTTACTGTTCTCTGTCAAGCTTTCGTATCTGTTCTCTTTATAATCTGTGCTATGGTACGTTTTTATTTGTACTTTGAATCCCTTGGGATTTTAACTGTCACTTTATATACGCTGGATCTAAAAGTGACACTTTAGTTCCTTACATGTGAGACTAAAGTGACCACTTTAGTCTCGGTCACTTTAGTCTCGGAATTGCGAAAATGTTACTTACATCCCTTATAGTATAAATAATATTTTAAATATTACAGCAAACACTGAGTAGACACCTACGGATATGCATTTATAATGTGTTAAAACAAACTGAAAATTCCCAATTGGTCTACAATTTGTAAAATTAGGGTCAACAAATTAATTACCCTTTGAAATATTTATTCACTCTGCAGTCATTTGAATTCTCTTGTGGACCGGCCTTTGGTTTTGTTTTCCATGCGTAAGTTGATAGCTTTTCCCACATTTTACGGTGACAATCGATGTAGTTAATTTTCCGTGGCTAAAGCTTTTGAACTATAATGGGAACACACCCATTGCCTTGTATTTTACATAACTAGGACTATAATTTCCAATAGCGTACATTTCTTGAGCTGCTTCATTACATTAATTTTCTTGTTATTCATTTTCTTTTAGTTTCATTTCAACCGTATGCCAATAATTACCGGTAAATGAATAGTAAAGTATTATTACAGTTTCCTGTAATATTGTCGTGTTTAATAAAGTGCGTTACCAATAGATATCGCAAGACATAGGTGAACAGTGCACCCCTAAAATCCATTTTTCGGTCGATTTTTGACTTTGAATTGCCGATAACTTGAAAACAAAGCATTTTTCGAAAAAATATCAAGAGTCAAAAAGTGTTTATTTTTATCCATTTTTTAAGAAATGATTAGCGTAACGATTTTTTATTTTCCGTAATTTTGCAAGTTTTTGGTTAATAACAAATGACTGACCATCGGGACAAAAAAGTGTTATTAAGGTTTTTTGTTCCTAATAATATAATTAATCGATCCCAATTGGTTTTTTCCTTGCGTTTTGTAGTGGTCGGTCAACTCGTTTTTTCGTGCTTCTTTTTAGGGGTGCACCGCTCGCTTAAATAATAATTATTCTAACGCTTTATAAAGTTTTGAAAGTTATTTATGTGCCAAGGCAGTAAAGTGATTCTTTATCGGACGAGTCTGAAATATGAGACGAGCGAGCGAAGCGAATAACAGACGAGTCCGATAAAGACACTTTACTGACGTGGTGCATACAAAATTTTATCGCCAACTGCTCAGAATTCAGAATATAAAAAACCGAGGCATATTTCATTGCATTTTATTATGACAAAGTAAACAGCAAATATAGAACAAATCTACTTATGAAATTTATCATTAGATAGAATGCTTCGTTATATAAATTTACAATGAGGATAGAAATCTACAAACGAGTAAATGATAAAGTTGTTGATAGTTTTCAACTTGTTTTTCCCGACACGCTATGCAGTAATAGAGATCGATTTTCTCTATTATTCATGTTAATGCTTTGTAACTGCTTCCATCTTTTTCTAACGTTACGATTTATCTGCATTTGATGTTTCCACTAATTCCTAGCTTCAATTTTCAGGATAACGTCGTATATCACATGATCGTAAAGTTTGTGGTGTCGTTAAAATACACTTGCTGTGACAAATAAGTGAACTATAGTCGATAGACATATTTGAAGATTATTCTTTCTCTTTATACGTGTGTTGTTAAATCTCTTATACGAGGGGTATCTTATATTTTGCATATTAGGCTAGAAAATAACAGTAGATAATTTTTAAACACCTATTGTATTTCAATTTTTATTTTTGCAGAGAATTGATTTATGAAAACAAACCCACTTACTCACGACCGAACAGATCGAACTCAAATTATTGATTGTCCATTTCTGACCGTCTAAACACCTAGGACATTTATTTATATCAGGTGATTTGTCAAAAAGGTTTCGATGAATAAAAATACAGTTGTGAAATATTCATTTTTATTTTACTTCAATTCGGGTTAAGTGGAAATCTATAGATTACAATGAAATAGTAAC
Source organism: Galerucella tenella (assembly GCA_910591685.1). Classification (NCBI taxonomy): domain Eukaryota; kingdom Metazoa; phylum Arthropoda; class Insecta; order Coleoptera; family Chrysomelidae; genus Galerucella; species Galerucella tenella. The sequence continues at coordinate 7,593 of CAJUYH010004739.1, read as the reverse complement.
AGTTTGTTCATGGTACGAATTGACAATAGCATCAACTGCAAGAACAAAAAAATAAAACGTTTAGGTGTGGAGCATAGATTTGCATAAAAAACTCGGATTAGACTAAGAAAGATAAAATTAATTCATTAAAACAACTTTTTTTAAGAAAAGAAAAACAAAAGAAGAACTGAAGTGAAACAATTACAGTACTTTGGCACCAACTAAGTGGGTTAGGACATGGCATATGCATCTCTGGTCTGGTGGCCAAAGATCAGACAAACCCCTGCGAGGCTAAAACTAAGCAAGGGCCAAAGACTGCATGCATTGGCATTACAGGGGCAATGAGGACTACTCCTACAGCGGCGCCGGAGACAATGCTAGACCTAACCCTAGCCCCACGTTGGGCGCCAATGAAACGAGAAATGATTGGGTTGGACGCCAATGAAACCAGATAATGATTTAAGTTAAAAAATGATGATTAATATACCGCAGGCTCTTGCCTAACTAACCAATTAAATTTGATTTTGTTTCTAATTTTCTTTTAGGAAAGAAAATTAGTGGCACCCTAAAATTGCTTTTCCTTTTTTTCTTGTTTTGCTAATGTTAATATTTTTTCTTGAGATCAATAAGGTAAAAAAGCCATGCGAACTGGCTTAGTTTAATACCAAATTTAATTGGTTAGTTAGGCAAGAACCTGCGGTATATTCACCATCGTTTTTTTAACGTCACTCGACATTTTTCATTTTATTAGCGCTAAATGTTTTATCAATTTGACAATATTGTTCCATTGTGTCCTAATGTGCGAAGCAAGGAAGGCTCTAACCCGACTGGAAAAAGCATCAGACCATGACGTGGCACATGGGAGATGACACACAGAAGTAAGGCATGTGGATGACGACATCTATAAAATACCAACAGACCACATGACCACCAGATATATCTTTCGCAAGAACTTCGAGATTGTCATCAAAGATCGAAAGGAGCTTGAGAAAGAGAACGCCCTACCACTCAGAAGAACGAATGATCTGATCTGGTACACAGACGGATCAAGGAATAAGTTGGGCACCGGAATATGAAGGAATCGTCTCGCTTGGTAAATACGCCTCGGTATTTCAAGCAGAGGTCTATGCAATACTTGCATGTGCAAGGCAAATAACATAAGAGCCTGGAACAATAGGCAGATCAGGATCTACAGTGACAGTCAAGCTGCCCTTAAAGCACTTCAAGGCTCTAAGGTAACATCTCGGCTGGTATGAGAATGCGACGAAGAACTTAGAAGACTGGCGTCTCGGAACAGCGTAACACTGGAGTGGGTCCCCGGTCACAAAGAAATCGCTGGCAATGGAAAAGCTGACGAAATTGCAAGAGCAGGATTGTCAACCCTGATGAACGGACCCAAACCAGCTGTGGGCATTCCCAGATGCTCAACTAGGTCATGGTTAAAAGGGTGGGTAAAAAAACAACACAATAAACCTTGAAAGAATACGCCCAGGCAAACACATGGGAAGAAATTCATAAAAGAACCATCAGAAAAAGCTGCGAAATTACTGCTCTCAATGAGCAGGAACAAACTACGCACCATAACGGGCTACTTACGGGATACTTTCCCACAAAGGAGCTCCTGAACAAAATTGGGCTGAACAACAGAGACCTTACATGCAGAAGATGCAAAAAGGACACCGAAACAGCTCTGCATATATTATGCAACTGTGAGACGCTGGACAGAAGGCAGAAACTGTATGGTAGACCCCAAATGACTCCGGAAGACTTCTACAACCAGCCAGCAAAGAACCTGTACGAGCTATTATAGGGAACGGATTGGGGGAATAGGCTGTAGTCAGAACACTAGAAAGACCCACAATAAGCCCAGGAGGTTGAGGTGGTGCTGGCGAAGGGAAGGCTCCTTTAAAAAAAGTGGGTTGGTGAATATAAAATTATAAAATTTATACCCGCCAGTGGCGCCTTGACTTGTGTAGATGTGTAGAGCAGTATTTTATATCAATTTTGACTTTAGAAAGAGATTACTTGTGAACTCTATTGTCTCTAACCAATTTAAAGGTGAATGTGATCCAATGTAAAAATTTTATAAAGTAAATTACAAAATAAAATAGGTCCATTCATATCTTCCTTATTCAATATAAAGCTCTTGCTTTTAAAAGGTAATTCTCGTCTCGTACATAAATCATTTATCATTCTCAGCCACAGTGGGCGATTACGTTTACGTTGGAGATATTAGCTCTACTCTTAAAGATGAAGATGTCTTGTATAGGGCTTTATTCACTAATTAAGACTGATGTACTTCACTTCATATACTGGAAAGGTTTGCTACTTATAAATGATAAATTATTTTTTTGAAATTAGACTAGAAAGTAATATTTCACAGACAACTGTCAAGCCAGATAATTACCACCAAAAAATGAATGTGGAAGTCTGATAAAAAGTTTTTACATTTAAAATGTAATTTTTTATGAGATTCATAATCTAAAATGAAAATCTAATCGTACAGATGAAATTTTCAGAATAGTTTATGGAAATAGTAGGAAGAATAGCGAAGTATAAACATATATATCCAAGTAAGATAAATTTCGAAATATAGAAAGACATTTCCAAGTCGAAAAAGTACATGATAGCTTAACAAAAATTCAACACTTGACTATAAACACTCAGCAAACAATTATCTAACAGTCCAAAACACACTCTTCATAAATGAAATAATATTTGAAATCCCCTTGTAATACTCTGAGCTGTTCAATTGCGATTTTATCGAAAATGGATGAAAATATCTTGTTTGTCCAAGAATATTACGTAGAAATGATGTTTATATCAAAATCACTGAAAAGTTTCGCCAAAAAAAGTTACCAGTCGATTTCATCATCAGAAATCCTTCAGGTGGCGATCCCTGTAACAAAACGTAAAATAGTACAGAAAATATAATTCCCTGTATAATTATGCCACTGTACCGATTTTGACAACAATTGATGGATATACAGTGAAATTATTATAAAAAAAAAACAATTATCTTTTTCTACATAAATATTTTATTAATGCATACAACTTTGTCCTATCGCCAATCGCCAATCTGCCCTTATCCTATGTCCCAATAATTATGACTCACCCTGTATATGATATGAGCTACAACTCCATTTTGATGTGGTTTTTGGACACTTCAAATATGTGAAATGAACTGATACAGAAAAAGTTGATTGGTACTAAAAAATTATCGTTTACTGAAAGACAATATTCAATCAAAGTCACTTAAATTATATAAATTGAACATTGTTTACGTTCAACACGTAGCTATTTGGTAAACCTTGCAGCTTATGTTCTACCGCTTTGAGGTAAACTTCGTGATTTACAATAGGTAATTGCTGTTGGATGGATTTAAATTGTCTTGTTTTCTCCCGCAAAGCTGGGACCTCGTTCCAATAAAACCAATTATAATCTGAAACGGAATGACTCTGTAATTTTGTTCTGTAGATATTAAAAGCTTCAATGTCTTTTAATTGCCAAATTCTGTGAGCTGCGGTTAGTTCAGGCTTAGCTGAAGATAGTAATTAAAGAATTTCAAAGTAAAATTTGAAAATGAGTTTCGTTAAAATTAAAAATGAAAATAATCTGCGGGTTAAGGTAAAAATCTGTATTTATCCCACACGCGGCAACTTCCAACCTTTACAGGGTTTCTCATTATATTTTGACCCCACTTATTTTCATTAATTACGGGAATACAAAAAATAGTTCCAAATAAAAGTATTATTTTACCTGTACCGACCAAAAATGTAACAATAGACTGAATTTTGTATATAGGGAGTGCCCAATATAATGCATCTTCAATATTTCAAATGGGACACCCTGTAATTCTATGTAGTTCTGAGTAGCCCTGCATTTTCTGATTACAAATATATAACATTGTGTAGCATTAGTGGTATGGTTGATATACTTTTCATTTTATACAGGGTGAGTATAGAAAGTGTTCACAGTTCAAATTTCTTTATTTTTTTAAATAGAACCACCCGTTTTTTTCTATTTTAATGCACTCAGGGGTAAAAAATAAGGCAAATTCATGTATACTTTCCTATACCTAAACCTTACCGTTATCCAGATATTGAATGTTTTATGTAAATTTTTAGAGATGCATGATATCTTACTGCAAATAAAGCACATAATGTTCTTGTAACAACTTTGCCATATTCACCATTTATTAAAAGCAAATTTACATAATCTTTTTTATTTCTTAGTGCTTGTATCAACGGGTCAAAATAAAATTTAGATCACACCCACATATCTCAAAATTTAATTTTTTTTTTTTAATAAAGAAATTTGATATTTATGGAGTTAAACTTCGAACACTTTTTATACACACCCTGTATAAAATGAAACATTTTTCAACATAGATTCAAATACGTCTGACCTTGCTAAAAGCAACCGAACAGAAACCATTTTCATATCTTTAAAGGTATCCACATAAAAAAATAATTTACAAGGGTCTGCAACGGTCTAATTCTTTACGAAAAAATCAATAACTCAAAAAGTATTGTTACGCGAGCTGCTGCATTAATGTGCTCAATTAGTGCCCCCAGTGAAATTTCCATATGATACGACTATGGCTCCTCCGCCGTACTTTCAAGAATGATCTGGAAAACGTAACATCTAGAAAAAACCCGGCGCATCCACCAAAACTTCGAGTTCGAGAAGTCTCTAGAACAAGTCATGCGAGTATAAATAGGCGACGAGCATCACAGCGGAGTTAGTTAGTCAGTTAGTGTTGATACTGAAAGAAAGCAATCGCGCCTCGATAAAGTGTTTATAAAGTGACTCTCATATAAATTAGTTAGTGTGTGTTTAGTGTGACATATAAATTATTAAATAAGGACTGTATTTTAATATAAATCTGTACATATAAATTAATTGTAAATATAAATTAAAATAAACGTTACATTGGTGTCAGAAGTGGGATAATATAAATAAATAGTTACGTAAAAATGGCTAAGAGACTATGTGACCTGAAAGTGACGGAACTAAAAGCAGAATTAGAAAATCGCGAGTTGGAAACGTCCGGAAAGAAGAGTGAGTTAGTTGAAAGACTGAAAATAGCACTGGAAAGTGAAGACTTGGATCCAGAAACATTTTTATTCAATGACGAGTCCTCCACCCTAATCTCGTCAATTTCTGCTAACATTTCCTCTATGGACGAGAAGATTTCTGCTAACATTTCCTCTATGGACGAGAAGATTTCTACCATGAAGAATGAGATTTCTACCATAAAAAACGATATTTCTGCTAATATGGACGAGAAGATCTCCACTATGAAGGACGATATTTCTGCCAATATTTTGTCAATGAAAAATGACATTGCCGCTGAAGTCGAAAATAAAATTTCGTCCCTAAAATCTGATATGGAGAATGAAATTTCTGCCGTGGAAGAAAAGATTAAGAGAATGGGGCAAGAAATGGAACAAAAAATCAAAGAAATCGAAAGGAAGACTAGTCATCACCCGGATATTACAACTAGGCAAGCCCCGAACAACGACGTACTGGCAGAGAAAGTAGAGTTGAAACTGAAAAGGGAAAACGATATTAACAGCCGAGTGAAACTGCCAACATTCGATGGTAAAACGTCATGGCCGAACTATCTTAAGCAATTCGAGGCGGCATCAAAGGCAAACAACTGGAGTGAGAAAGAAAAAGCGTTGAATTTAACTCTTGCCCTTAGAGGAGACGCCATGGATATCCTCCAGACCATTCCAGTGGAAGAGACCGAAGATTTTGAACAACTCAAAAAGCGATTGAACATGAGATATGGCCTGGAACACTTGGAGCATCTGTACCAGTCGCAGCTGAAAAACCGCAAACAAAAACGCGACGAAACTCTGCAGGAATTCGAAGCAGACATTGCGAGGTTGGTGCGGTTTGCCTATCCATCGGCACCGGAGAATGTCATGGAATGTTTAGGGGTACAGACATTCATCGACGGAGTTCGTGACCATGAAATGCAGAGAACTCTACGCTTGGCTCGGCACAAGACACTGGTCGACGTACTCTCTGCAGCCTTGGAGTACGAAGCAGCTACACAGGCTTCCGGAGTATACGGCAAGGTGAGGGCTGTAGCAGACGAAGAAGTGGAAAACAAGCTTGACCAGATTGTCAACATGATGAAAAGCATCTCACATGGAAAATCGAAAGCTGTAAGATGCTGGAATTGTGGAGAAATGGGACATGTACGCAGTTCGTGCAAGCGACCGAGAACTGCTACAAACAAAGACGCCCAGCAGGAAAACTAGGAAGGGTCGATCTTCAGAGGGCAGCTCCGACCCAAAGACCTTCCAAAGACCCTCTCATTCTAATAGCCTCTCTGAAATGTCGCGATGATAGTGTATACGTGGATGGTGAAGTTAATGGTAGGAAGTATACACTATTGGTGGACACTGGAGCAACGAGGACTATTATTCGCCCCGAGACTGTCAACACCCGGAAAAGACTTTTACCGACGAGACTGCGACTCAGGACTGCCACAGGTGAAAGCGCCAATGTCCATGGAGAACTACCGGTGCAATTGGGAATTGGCGCAGAGAAGTTCACCCACACTGTCGTTGTCGCTGATATCGAAGAGGAAATAATACTCGGAATGGACATTATGAACCTACATGGCTTCCAGCTAGATTTCAAGAACCGAGTGATTAGAGTAGGTTCTGAGGAAGTATTCCTTCACCCACACGAGGATAAGACTGTTGAGGTAGCCGTACAGGAGGATACAGTAGTACCCGCAAGGAGTGAATTTTTCACTGTGGCAAGGCTACAAGGAACCGTCGAAGAAGGAACACCGATCATGATGGAACCATGGAATCATGATAAAGAGGTTGGTCGAGGAATCCTGATAGGAAAAGGGTTAGTCATGGCTGCCGAAGAAATACCAGTACGCATTATAAATGTAAATGACCATCCCATAACTATAAAGAAGGAGACCAAAATTGGAACTTGCGTACCAGTGATGTCAATAATTCATCAAACAACAACTTCCAATGATGCCAACAATAAATTTGAACAAATGATAGCAGTGGCTGGACAATCCCTTAGCCTGCAAGAGAAGAAAAAAATCAGAGAACTCTTGCTACAATACCGATCTCTTTTTGTACCAAAAGGAGGAAAGACGGGAAGAACATCTGCTGTCAAACACAAAATTAACACCGGCGACGCTAAACCGATAAGACAATCGGCTCGACGGCTACCACAGGCCAAAAGAGAGGAAGCGGAGAGAATTGTTCGCGAGATGGAAGAGGACAAGGTAATAGAACCTTCTACCAGCCCTTGGGTCTCTCCGGTAGTTCTGGTAAAGAAGAAGGATGGAACCACGAGGTTTTGCGTGGACTACCGGCAATTGAACAATGTAACAAAGAAAGATAGCTATCCTCTACCGAGAATCGACGATACTCATTTATGTAGAACACTAACAACTGTACGGAAATATCATTTCCTTACAGTAAGGAAATGACATTTCCTTACAGTAAGGAAGTCCTGACTTTTTCTTCAAGAAATTTTGACAGGAATGTCAAAATTTCCTAGCGATTTGCGGAAAATTTCATTTTCCTTTTTGGTTAACTGTGTAAACCACTTATGAAA
>CAJUYH010004738.1:0-25890 GCA_910591685.1 Galerucella tenella | reverse complement strand
ACTTTTATGAAGCATTGTCTGCGAAGGATTTCTGCAACTGCCTTGGTCAATGCAGGAGCAAATATGACAATATTGAAGAGACATGGTGGATGTCGAAGTTCAACGGCAGTAGAAGAGCATTTGGTCGAGTGCATGGAATTGAAAAATAAAACTTTTACCCACCCCTTACAGCACCCCTATTTGCCATATTACGTAAGGGGGCGTCCATTAATTACGTGAGGTGTTCTAGGGGGGGAGGGGGTCAAGCTAAATCTTTCCAAATCTCACTTAAGGGGGAGGGGGGGTCTTGGCAAATTAATGTCAAGTGATTATTTTTCTCGCAGAAAACGGTGTAAAGTTGCGTTTTAACAAAAATTACGTTAATTTTCACAAATACTAGTCTTTGCTAGTCTTCAATAAAAGTAATAGAACAAGTTTTTTTTCTCTCAATAATCTAACACGTTTACAGTCCAAATAAAGGTTTTAAAGAATCTCGCATGAGATTAGGGGAGGGGGGAGGTGGGAGGGAGTTGAGGAAAATCTCACGATATCTCACCAAGGGGGAGAGGGGGTCGAAAAATTCTGAAAAAACGCCTCACTTAATTAATGGACGCCCCCTAATTGCGCTGACTGAAATTTGTAAAATGTACCCTTTACAACCATTTTAAACAGTTTTCAGCACAATAAACGAGATGGTTGAGTTCTTAACCATTACAGTCTTTTCTCCCACCGATCAGAGCTTCATTCCATTGTGGTTCCTCCAGGTGTTATTTTGAGGTTAGCTCGGAAATAAATACAAGAATCTCATTCAGTTACAACTTCCGTTTTAATATAAAGAATGTGACCACAAATTTTCTAAAGAATCGTCAAGGTTAATGTTGAAACAGAGACCACAAGAAAAAATTATTATTTGTGATGAGTCGTGAAGATGACAAATTATTTACTGAATTATGAATTATCTTCGCAACGGCTATATGCGTGTAAATATATTCAGTGCATTTTAAACTGAAAGTGGTTGAGAGACGAAACGTATGCGGGTCAACGAACTTCGTTGAATGAACTTTGTCCATCGGCATTGGTGAAGGTCGGATGAAGATTGCCGTTTACGTGAATATGAAGGGATTGTTTTTGTTTTGTTTTTTACTGCAAGACGTTTATTGTTGTTCTTCGTACAGTGCGTTCCGGATTCTATGCCGCACCTTCAGCTCTCCCCCCACTGATACAGAGTGGGCCACTGAATATAATATTTTGCACTATTTTTTTCCTTTGTTTTTTAACGGCGGTCTATTTCTACGACTGAGGCTAATCTCCTCCTATCTACCACCAGTGTGCCATATAACCCTCACTTAATGTTACGTTGTCATTATTTTATGTTTCAGGAAAAAAAATTTCCGCCTACCTCTATCCAAAGTATACATTTCCTGGCCTCATTGTAGGGAGCAAAGTCCTCCATAGGGAGGAAAAGTAAAAGTGACGTCATGGTATGGTATGTGCAGCAATCTCTTGCAAAAAAGCGAAAAATTTCGAACCAAATTATGGGAGTCACTGATACAGTTATTGAAATTGATTGTTATTAGCCAAGTACGAGTTCTTCCGGGGGATACCAGCTGTATAATAATGTTGTTAGTGAAACTCACGAAAACTGCGTTGCCTCCGGCTCTCACTTCTAGTGGTATTCAAATAACCACTGCTCAAAACTGCACATTCAACATTAATATACCAAATTACTCTAATTAAAAATTATAATGAAGATAACATGTCTGTACCTACTTCTTAGTTAAAGTTATTTAATAAATTTTGTTTGTTGCTTCATAAATAAATCATTTAAAAATGAGTTGTTATTTGAGAGAGGCGGAAAAATCATGTGTATAACATGGGAGTAAAATGCCTTTTTCTCCCTTGAATGATGCGCTGCGCTCCGATACCCGTCGGGCAGTAAACTTCATCGTCGGGAGGAAAAGTAGCATTTTGCTCCTTCCTTGTTATACAAATGGAAATGTGAATACACAAAATGTAGGGTATTGGAGTGACACAAATCCTCACATCTTTCGTGAACAACATACCCAATTTCCAGAAAGAGTCAATGTTTGGGCAGGAATTTCGGGAAACCAAATAGTTGGTCCTGTTTTTCTAAATTCACATTTAAGCGGTGAAGTGTTTCTGGAGATGTTACAAAATGCAATTGAGCCGTTAATTCTTGAAATTCTGGAAGATAATCCAGATGAATTCGGCCATCTGGAAATAACATTTCAACAAGATGGTGCTCCTGCACAATATTAAGGTGCAGTAAGACGTTACCTGGATGAAGAATATCGAGGTAGATGGATCGGCAGGCGAGGTCCTAAAACGAGTGGAATACCCACAGCTCATTATGATAATTACCTAATTTCCTAATTACCTAATTTGTATTTTTATACGAAAATTTTACAAAAAAAATATATATTATGTAATAATATAATTTTTTATTCTGTTATTTACGTGGAAAATATAATTATATTTTTAGTAAATTATGAATATACCATAAGGAACATATAAATTGCATAATTCAATACTATTATCCAGAGACCAATCGAAAAGATCCAACAGTTTTAAGGGAAAACCTGTATTAATAGTATACACGCATCTTTAAAAGACCGTAGAGAACAATTAATGTTTTTATCTAAAACCTCCAATAAACAACAATGACAAAGCAAACACCGTGACTAACCGAATAAAAAACACATGTCGATGACAACACAAAACGCAGCAGCATACAGACACACATCCGCCTCCCCGAGAGTATTTTGAATTCCAAAACAAACAAAAATTTCCTCTCGGGTCCTTTTTCACCGTTTGTTTGCATTTAAAATAGAATGAGAGTATCACGTGCCTAAAAACTTTCAGTCATTTATTCAAAGTAAAAGGTGTTTCCAATTATTGTACATCTTTTGGCGCCACTTTTATGATTTAATGTAAAATTTTAATTTTCAGTTTTATGCTTTTGCGTTGAGAGGTTTATAGAATTTGGGACTTCAGTAGTGCACAGTTTACAGTCCCTTACCGCCCTTTTTGACATTTTTGTTCAATTTTTTTATATTCAATATTGAAATAGAAATTCCCTCGTTTTACGTAAAATAAGCCAAAAGAGAAACGGTTAATAACTTTAAGTTATAGGACTCATATTTAATCTCTTGACAGTAGAAATTACCCGATACTCGTCCTGATACGTTGTGAAGCTACCTGCCCGACACAGAAATAGAAAAAAAATTAATGTTCACGATAATATTTCAATATTACTTGGTTGGTTCATCCTGTATTGGTTTTGCAAGGGTCACGAAGATTTATGCGCATTTATGAATAAAATGTCTTCTAATACTATTAACCGACCTGAGTTTCCTAACGGTTTCCTAAGTAACTTCTTATGGTTTTCCAATATGGCAGTTTTCCATAAAGCATCCGACAATATTTTCAGAATTAGAATCAGTTGTTCATGAATAATAAAGGATAATGTCAATGCAGGTTGCAGCTTTATACAAACTTTACAGTTAGGGAGGCGAGGTCGCTAAATGGGGACATTCTCGAGTGCATTCGAGACCTATCAAATCGAAAGATAAAGTAATTTCGAAAAGAAAAGCTCGTATGGTAAAAACCATGTTAGCGGTGGGTAAGGCGTGTAAGGTTTTTCGAAAATGTTAAAAAAAAAACAGTTATTTGGGCATTCTCGAGCGCGTCAGATATTCATACCAGGTATGCCCCAAGTGCCTTTGATAACAACGGTATACTAATCTGCCGGTTAAAAAAGCTGACGATTTTGGCGTGACGATAAGTTACGACAAATTTTTGAAAATGTGAAAAAAAGTTCTTTTGAAATACTCGAGCGCGTCAGATTTTCGTAGGGGAGGATTATCTCGGTATCCTGAAAGCATATTTTCTTAATCTGACAAAAATGTTGGTGGGTTCTCTTCATCTGACCGAAAAAGGTCTGTATTACATGTTTATGGGACATTCCTCTTTTTTGCTCCAATTCTTCACTTCGTTTTGCTTACGGTACGTCCAAAAGAGGATCAAAGGGGATCAACAGGTTATTGAATAATATAAATAAACGAAACTGTATATGTTAATAATACTTTTGTATACAGATACGCGTAACTTTTTCTGAGTCCACGAAAATTGTCGAGAAGCCTTAGGAAAAAAAATTTGAGATATAATAAAAGTTACATAATTTAATCATCGTTGTTGCATATCAATTTTTTTAACACCCCCTGTTTTCGAGATATACGGGAGTTTGAGTTTTCATGATGCTTCAAGTCCAAGAGTTTTAACTTTGGACAAAAATGTAAAGAAACCTTTTTTGTGTAAAATGAAATTACCTTTTTTTTATTTAAACTTTTTTTTTGTAAAATGTATCGTTCGCGACTAATATGCCGTAACGCGTTTTTCGGAAGACGAAATGGCTCCTCCACATTTCCGGTCATGCGGAAACCGGCAGATTTTGTATTTTTAGTAAGTTTTAGATTATATTCTTCAAAATAAAAAAAATAAAATCGCGCTCGAGAATGTCGGATTAACGTTTTTTTTTACAAGTTCGCGACCCTATAACTCGGCGGCGTCAAGGACTTATCGTCAGATTAGTTAAATTTAGTCTTAAAACACTAAGATCAACCCCCAATATCTTAATATGACGCGTTCGAGTATTTCAGACTATCGATTTTTTTTCACTAATCTGATCGTCTATCCTAGGTGAGAGTCACTACATATAGAGCTAATACTTTCCAAAGTTGTTCTATTAGGTCTAAGGTATATCTCATATCTTCAACTGCCACGCTCGAGTATTCCCGAAAAATCCCCTATTCGCCTCCCTAACTATAAAAAATATGTACAGACGAACCCGAGAACACGATATTAAAAATATGGGCTATTAATGGCTCGTACGGACCAAAATACAAACTTAGCGAGCTGCTCGTGAACAGCTCCCGGGCCCGCCGGATTCAAACAATCAGCACGATAACACATACGTCCACACCGGTGTATCTCTCCCACTCGAGTACCGTTTGCTAAAGTGTTCCAGGAATTGAAAATAATGGCACAATTATGCAGGATATTAAAATAAATAATAACGTTAACGTCCACATACATACTAAGCTCGCTACATGTTCACGAACGAACCCTTTAATTTTACCAACTGAGCTCGGAACGCACAAAGAACTCACGAGCTGCTCTAGAACTGTTCAGGAACTCGCAACGCAACTCTCGTACATACCAAGCTCGGAAAATAATCGAGAACAGCTCGCGAACTTGGTCTATAACCCGCTTAACGCATCACTAGTAAATCAAAAAACGCAAGAAGCGACACTTTAATTCAATTTTCCCTTCAATTAAAAACATGTTTTTACGGACGAGTCAACTTTTCCTTTACTTGGTCACCACAATCCTTCAAGGGAAAACTTGAATCAGTTTTTCCACATTAAGCCTCTAGTATCCACGAAAATTGAATGATATAAAATGGTATTTAAATTCATCACAACATATTATTGTTTCCGAAATTTGTCGGTCGGTAGTTTAAGGACGATAGTAAACTAGACTTACTAAAATAATAGTGTTCGCACTCAAGTGGCTTGTACGGTATACGGTAAGTCAAGTGACGATTTTGTGCATAGGATCATTGTTTACCAACACAACAACCGATTTTGGACGACCTTCGCGATATTCGTCCGTAAACTAACTGAAATCATGACTGTACACAAACTCATCGTTGTAAAAACAGAGCGATCTTGTAGATCTCCCAATATTCTTTCTTTTTAATAGACTACGGTGTACGTTACGCAACTGTTAACATTAACTTACTGAAGCAGAGAATTGCCGAAGAATGTAGATTCATTTCCGTGAAAACACTTTATCGGATGGAGCAAATGAGAGAATTTTATACCGCCATTAAGGTGAACATTTATTTTGTAAGTGTGGGGTATAAGTCGGAGAATGTATACAATTTAATAAATTATTGGTTAATCTTGATTATTCTGGAAAATATTGAAACAAACTTATTAAATTATTCTATTGTCATCGGTACTTGATAGATGTACAAACTTACAATTTAATCCAACGTTTTGTTGTCAATGAAAATTACCTTTGGACATTCCGTTATATACAGGAAGTAGGTAATAAACTCTGGGTAGTAGCAAATCTTTTTTCTCGCTTATTAAGAGACAAAAAAGTTTTAAAATGGATGTTGCATTCCGGTGGAGATTAATTTTTGCTTACACTTTATGCTACAAAAAAGGTAAGGGATCTGTATCTGTTTCTGTAAAGTAGGGAGGGTGAGTGTAGGCTCACAGCACTTAGGCTACATGTGACCCATTGTACATCCTCCTGAGGCAGTGGCGGATTTACCACTAGGCAGACTAGGCAACTAGGCACCTCAGGATAATATTGGTATCTGCCGAGGCGTTAACTAAATCTTGGTGGCACTCTAGTACTAGCCCCGATATAACACGTTGTCTGTTCAAGGCTAACAGGGCTTGTCTACTGTCACTGCAGATTGTTATGTTTTTGAAAGAAATTCCTTTTCTGGTAGGGGATCAAATGAGAGAAGAAATATTGCACAGGTTTCATCTGTCATCTATTCTCATACAACACACTAAATAAAACTTAACAAAAAAATATTCAATAATTTGAGAGCTGCGTTTTAAATTTAAACTTTCAACTTTATAACTATTTTTGAACACAGATTAAGTGGTATAATAATTATGACCAATATTTTTGTTACATCCTGTATATACATACATACTATGAAATTAGAAAAAGTTTTTTTTGGAATCAATCAAAAGTTAAGGAGGCGTTACATATTTTTGATCAGCATTGTATAAAAAGTAATACAAAAAGAAAGTATTTTAATGATAGTTTCTGACAGTTTCTAGTCCCTATTGAGGAATGTTTGGAATTAAACTTGTGATTTAATTAACTGAGGATATTCTACCCCTAATTATGTGGATTAAGGAAGGCTAATTTTACACTGAGCATACCACTGTCATGTCTTACCCTTGTTACAAAAGATAGACTAATACGGGTAGACAGACAAAGGTTGCATAGGGACCATAGAGGACAATAATTTAGTAAACGTAATCTACAAGCTTAGTAGTAAAATGTGAAGATTTAAAAACAAATTTTGTTAAAAACCGCTTCAATTTTGTAAATGAATTATAAAAAAAAATATAAAATTTTAATATTTCAAAAGTACCTTCTAGTATAGAGACCGTTAATAATCCAAAATTTTCTTATACACAAACATCACTATTAAACAACACAAAAATAACACAATTACCGCCGCCACTGTCGTTCTAAAACATTATAGGTCACGACAAAAACAAAAAACAACCGTTTCCAAACGGCGTCCCCGGCGTCAAGACGCTGCTGGGTCTCCCAACTAATTCAAAATCTTTATCCGTTTTTTTAAGGCGTCGAAAAGGCGGCTGATTAACTTGGGTTCTGCTCCGGAACACACGCACACAGGTACCTGTGCTTCGTGTTACATTCTATTCTAGAATATCGTCGACGTTTTGTTTAATTATTATTACTACTGACTGACTGACGTAGTGCTCATCTTTATCTCGCTGCCTCAAGATAAAAGGGTTCTTAATTGGTTCACGTACCAGACAAATTACGAGGGAACCATCAAAAGTTATAGGCAGCTTCTTCGATTTATATTTATATAAATATTATGTGCATTTATTTATTATATACCTTGTTAATTTGGACTTATTTAACTGTCAATTTGAAAAAGCCGAAATATAACAGCATGTTTCATTATATAAAACGTTCCAGAAATTGAAGTTTGTCCAACATCAATTGCAAAAGAGACGAACAAAAAGTTCCGTGTTATTTAAAATGATTTGAAACGAGCGCGCCAAAGCTGCTGACGTCATTTAGTATGATGATTAGCTGTGTAGTCGTCACAACAGTGATACCAATTAGAGGAATTTTTGGGGTTTCTTAGGGACACATTTTTATGTAATCACTACTGACTTCATGTGTGCTGGTCGGAATAATTTGCCTCAAAATAATAAAACATGTCTCAATTATCCTGTGCCATGGCTCCAGATGGAATGATGATATTCACGCGCCCAGTGTATAAATATGTTCCTTGGTGTCCATGCTCATTTAAAGTAAGGATATCTCCATCATTCCCTCCACCCTTACAAAAAGTTCCAGATGAGGAAGGACAATAAGACAATAAGAGTGTGTTGTTCATTGCCTAGGTAATACAGTTACAGTTACAGTAGGATTACAGTTAATATATTTACTGCAAAAGACATTTCTGCCTTCCTACCAGACTATCTTTCCGTTGGGTCGTAATTTACAGGTTTTGCCTTTGTCTCTTTTGCATTGCCAGTTTCCCTTGTAGTGATTTTTTCCAAGTGTGTCCTCCAATACAATTTGGAATCAAGTGTCACTTCCAGATGTTCAACTTTTTTTAGATATTTCTAGTTTTCCTCCAAACAGTTGTACTCTACCTTGCGGAAGAACTCTTCTATTCGTAAGAGCATCTAGTTTGGTTGGATTGTTCTCTTCAAGGCACGAGTCTTCCACGATTCGTAGTGCTTCTAATAAGATAAGATCTCATTCGTTAGTTTCAAATCAGAATTGGTAGCCTTTGTTTTGGCAAACAACGCATTGTTCATCTTTACTGAATCTGAGGAAGTGCTCTAGAGCCTTCAACTTTGTATTTGTAAACTATAAAACTGTAGAACCATGTTTGTTGATGTATCCCTTTTGAGAATTTTCTTCCTCTATCCAAAATATTGATTGTGACTTCGGACTACTCATGTGTAACACTTTTGTGCTAACACCTTTCTGTGTCATGAGTGTTGAAACCAATGATGACACTGACACACTAGTTACTTCTCTCACAGATGGCGGCTCATAGTATCATGGCAAACATTGTCTCAATAGACAATTCAGACATCCGACTTTGCTGGGTTCCCAGATCAGTTGGAGTTAGTGTGTTTTGACATGTGGTGTACGTCAGCTGGTTGTCAGACACACTTTGTACAACACTGTCAATCACCGAAGCCGTGAGCACTCTACCCTTAACAGCAAATTTCGCCGAACCGACTAGTGTTGCAACCAGTGGTAGGGTTCTTTATCGAGCCCAACATCCATGGACTCGGGATCTCGGTTTTACGTCTCCTCCGAAAGACGGCATATTGACCTACATTATACCTTGTGCTCATTGGTATAATTCCGGCGAGCTGTGGTACGCTACTCCACTGCAGGCTGTACGGGCTCTACGACGGTGTTCCGCAGTTACACATCCATGCACTAACCGCACTCGACACTGCTTCACTGTAATAATCGCATCAGAGGCGTTCCAAATAGGGCATCCCAAAAACTTTCTCTTCTATAGGTTGTCTGTTGACAGTGTTACCAATGACTACTTCCGACTGTCCAGCCAGCTTTGGTGGTAAAAACGGGATCAAAGAATTAAGCATAAAATTAAATGATCAACTATCGAACGTCAACCGCGTATCAAATTTCAAATTACTAACCTATGTTTTCAACATCAAACATTAGCTTTTGTAATTCATCTTCCTTTTCTCTTATTTCAAGGTAGATAAATACATTCGTTGTCGATAATTTTATTTTTAAAAATACATTCTGGTCGTTGTTTTTGTATCCACACAAAATAAATTCTGTGCATCCGGTAAGACTTCAATAAAGTCAACTAGATGCACACGTGCTGAAAGCAGTCAATTTTTGACGCTAGCGTCGTGAGTTTAATACACTTTTGACTTCATTTATATCATCTCGAAATATTGTAATAACATTTGCAAGAAACTAAAACTCAGAGTGCTCTGTCGATTTGTTGCGGTCTATGGTGCATAAACATGACAAAATTCCACTGGCGTTTCATAATATTTTTGAAAACGTCAATGTTTTATATTTGTACAAAATAAACGTAACAAATTTTTGAAGTGTCCTTTAATCAATTAAAATACCTCCAGTGATTTTTATTGATTTTCCCAATTCCTATAGAATTTTCAATACAGAGAGAATAACAATGTCCAATTTAAATAAAAGTATGTTCAATCGATTTAAATCAATATAATTTATATTGACCATACTAACTACAATGCGCTTTTCACGATGAAAATCAGCCCTTAGGCATCGTTTTGATTGTACGTTTTATAAGTAAAAGATAAGAAGTTCCTTTCCAACTTCAACTTCTATTCATAACGTTGCTGCATACAAAAACTGGTGGACATAACCACATTTATATACTAACTCTGCATTTCGGAATGGAACTAGAGTTCATATGATACGTTGGAAAAAATGGAAAAAGGCAGGTCTGTGATTAATCCCAATCAAAATATCACAATAATGAACCGTTTAAATGTATTAAAAACGGTAACCCTAATCTTTGACTTAAACATTTGATTATTTGATGTTTAAAGTACGCGCAATCGGGGGGAATTACATCATTCAAAATAGGATACAGACGTACCTTTCGTAGCGGCAATGTGTCTTACATCTTTTTCTAATATCCCACTGACAGTTCTCGTCAGGTCTGTACTTTATTCTTTACAGTCAATTATTATCTATCAAAAAATGAATATTAATCTTATTGTTATATTTATTTAAATGATACAAAAATATGCCTAGATACACGGAAAAACATCAGCATTTTGAAGGCTTTTAAGTATTTTCAGTTAGAAAAAGAAGCTGGTAATTATTAATTTAATAACCTTTTCGAATTTGGCTGTCTACCGACATAATATTGTCGGTTCGTTCTCAAGAAAAGTCGCTCGAAACAAAATCACGTGAACATTGAATGACCTTGTCAAGTGGATAATGTTGAACGGGGTATTTCAATGCGAGTCGTCCGACGCAGCCGACTTAGAATAGATCACGCGTTATCTTTGCTTACATACGGTTTTTTTTGGTACCATACAGGCTATAGCTGCATCTTAAGGAAAGTCTCACATACATTTCTTAACTTCAGTCTAGTCGGAGGATTTAATTTTTGAGCCCGTAGGCACGCATGCGCATTTCATTTATAACACTCACTGGTACCCAAATAACTATACCTACTTATTATTTTGCAAATATTTTTTTGAGAAAGAGGAAATTATTGTAACTATGTATAAAAATATGAGAAAATAAGAAATAGAAAACTAAAAAGAAACAATAAAACCCAGGCCCAAACCCGGTTGATCAAAGTGTAACTATGTATAAAAATATCAGAAAATAAGAAATAGAAAACTAAAAAAAATCAAACAAGACAACCCATATCCAAACCCGGTTTCGAACCTAGGACCTCTGGGTTGTGAGCTCAGTATGCTAGCTACTGGCCCAATCTCGTCACATTCAGCCACATCGAATAAAAGGTTAAAGGCTGTATGGACGCGTGCGCACCTCAAGATAAACTCGTGATATGATAAGCATGCGTGCCTGCGGGCTCAAAAATTAAATCCTCCGGCTAGACGCAAGTCATTTCTTACATATAAAATAAAGATTATGAACAAACCTTGTGGTATAGGATGTAATGTGACTGATGTACTTAATCTATCTCCTCCTATGCTAACCAAATGCGGTGTGTCTGCTTGGAGTTTAAGGGCGCGACCTCCAGCGGCGTCTGTCAATTCTACCGCTCCTGGATTGCTGGCACCCAAGGCGGTTGCATGGCCACCACCTGCCAGAGTTACCCCAGACATGCCTGAAACAAAATACATTAATAAAAAATAGTGTTGAGATATTCCAACGATCGGATGCTTATCTATAAGTAGGTTATCTATGATTGGAGTGGTCTTGGAATGTTTAACCTCTTTACTTGCTTTATCTAGCGACTTTTTTCTGTTCCTAATTTAACAGCAGGTGGTGAAGACTATTAATATTGATCGACCAAAATTAGTTCAAACCCTCCCCATAGAAAATACAATGAAGGTACAATAATTTTTTATTAGCATATCTACTGCCGCAATATGAGTATTCATCGGGATGTGGCAATAGAAATAGATTCCTCAACAAATGTGAATAATTTAGCTGAAGAGGTTAAATTTACTTTTGTGGGATTGATATTCTGTAAGAGCTTCAATTTTCAATCATCAATCACTTTTTAAAATGGGTGCTTCCATTCCAGGTAACATCTCGGCTGGTATGGGAATGCGGCGAAGAACTTAGAAGGCTGGCGACTCGGAACAGTGTAACACTGGAGTGGGTCCTAGGTCACAAAGGAATCGCTGGCAATGAAAAAGCTGACGAACTTACAAGAGCAGGATCGTCAACACTGATGAACGGACCCGAACCATCTGTGGGCATCCCCAGATGCTCCACTAGGTCATGGTTAAAAGGGTGGGTATAAGAACAATCCATAAAACTCTGGAAGAATACGCCCAGGCAAACACAAGGGAAGAAATTTATAAAAGAACTATCAAAAAAAGTAGCTAAAGAACTGCTCTCAATGAGCAGGAACAAACTACGCACCATAACGAGGCTTCTTACGGGAGAATTTCCCACAAAGGAGCACCTGAACAAAATAGGGCTGTATAACGGAGACCTCACATGCAGGAGATGCAAAAAGGACACTGAAACAGCTCTTCACATATTATGCAACTGTGAGATGCTGGACCACAGGAGGCAAAAACGCTCGCGATCGAGGAAACTATTACCCTGATATGCGCAATTCGTATAATATGTACACATGTTCTAGTTTATAGAGGTTAAGGGCCTTATTATTAACTTAAGGCATCGGTAATCCGTATTTTGTGGGATAAGATTAGCTACCAGCTTCCATCAACAGAAGATTTTCAAATTTATGGTTCAAGCTGACTGAAGCGTACAATGTCTGTTTTCGCTCCTCACCTAACCCATAGATTATGAACGCCCTCCTTAAGTCATCCATCATTTTTGGTTGAGCACGCATTTTTATTCAAATAATTTTATCTTGTTAGTTAATTTCAAGCAGCAAATATGTTAAAAACAATTCTCCTGGGTATACAAAATTATGTTGCACAAGTTTTTAGTCTGTCAGTGATAATATGAAGAACTGAATTTTATTGAATTGTACATTCTTGTATAGAATAGAAATTATACATCAACAATCACATATTTACACTTTCACTCGAAACGTTTAAAAATTCTCCTAAATTATTAATCATTTTGCAATTAATTAGATTTAAATAATGAAACAGGTTTTCTACATACTAATTGTATATTTAAAGCTTAATGTAACATCGCCGAAAGATAAATATACCTTCGATAGCTCAGTTGGTAGAGCGGTGGACTGTAGAGGAAAAAATAAAAGGTAGACATCCATAGGTCGCTGGTTCAAATCCGGCTCGAAGGATTTTTTTAAAATAATTTTTTTTCTGGATTTATCTTGAAATAATACCATAAGAAATCATCAAATAAGATTGTAACAATGGGTAGATTGCGAAAATTAAGACCAATGTAGATGTTATCACCTAATCTAACCAGTATCAAGACACAAGTTCCAACAATTTTATCTTTATCCAAAATACTTCCGTGTTTATTCTGTAGTACTTCGTTCTTGATTAATAATTATATATTATATTCCCACATTTTTCCTACAAATTGCCCATCCTGCTGCACTACTTCTATCCCCTCTGGTGCAAGACACTATCAAGACAAGGACGGGTGGAGAAGAAGTCAGAAGACCACGCAGAAAGCTACCACTGCCCTCGGCTGATGCTGAAGGATGTGCGGAAAAACTTGGATTCTCAAAAATGACCCAATGACTATACATAGAGGTTGACACACTGCAAGTGGGAACTGTATAAGGATGATAAGTAGTACACGAAGGCTTACTTGCCTGTGGTTATGTGGATCCATAATTGCGGTTTCGGACCTGCTGAATCTACCACAACACATTTTTAAACAAGTCTTAGTCAGATCCGTTACGAGCTAAGTCAACAACACATAAGCTAACCACACATCGCTGATTATACCCATACAGGGTGAGGCAACCTGGTATACGGTCGGCTCAAAGGCAAAGGTACGAATAGGAAACGGAATTGTAAGGCTAAAACTAAGCATATCTAAGGACGCCACAACTTTCCAAGCGGAAATGACGACGATTCATCAATGCGTAGAAGAAATTAAAATGCAGTAATCAGATGCCATCTACTCAGACAGCCAAGCGGCACTGAAGACCATTGAAGACACTGGATTCCATAGATATTAAATCTAATTTAATCAACATCAGTTAACCAAACAGCTCCAAAATGAAATAATTAATGCTAGAATTGTTACCGATATTAGAGTCTATATAAAGTCGGTCTAAAATTTCAATTAAAAATACATCAAATTTCCGTGTGGTTGCGCCAAAAGCAACAAAGAGCCTATAAAAAGTCATCTCAATATCTTTCCAACGCCCCTTCCAACAATTGTGCTATTAAAAGTTGTATGTGTTAGTTTTGTGCATGTACGGGGTTATGTCACAAAGTAGTATGTCAAAAAGACCATAACGAATGTTGTCATGTGACACATCCAACGATTTTTGTCAAAAGGACCTTAAATATTTTTTATTTATCTTACACTGAGTAGATACGTTGACCAACAATATTCCAAATGCGCTTATTATTAAAAATTCCTTTTAAAAAAATATTTTCATCCGAAAGACTCCCAGTGTCTGTAGTTATATGAATAGGACAAGACAAAATTTGCGAAGAATTTCGCAATTAAAAAGAAATACCAATAAACTTCATATCCCTCACATCGTACAACGAGTAATTTAATCTTTGTACGTTGGCAACATTGCTAGTTTAATGAAAGGCATAATTTATGTACATTTCATTCAAACTAATGCTAATTATCACATGTACGTTGTTGCGCAACGAATGTTGATATCTGGTATATAAACAAACGGTTTTTTTTAATTAAGTGCTGGTGACGTAATCTTCATGTGCCATATATTATTCAATAGAACATTTTATTAACGTTAATTATTATAGTATTCGTTTAAACTTATTTATCAACATTTATATAGGAGCAATAATAATGTTGATTATTAATATGGTTTGAACAATTTTGCAGTTGATTGACTTTTTAATAGTGTTTATATTTGTTATATTCTAATATAGGTCAAATTATTAGTACAAATATAAAAAAACTGTAAGGAAACTCTTTTTTGTAACAGACCAGCAAGATCTTCGACAAGATATACCTACGAGTATATGCGTTTTAACTTATTACGTTTGCTTTGGAAATACAACTTCACACAAAAACTTTTATCTACTACCACCTTTAAAATTAGTCATTTACGAACCAAAACAATGTGTGAAATCATACATTATACATACGTTAAAAAGCGTGCGTAAATGAACAACGCTTTTTATATGGGACTTTCATTATAACACCCAAAGGCGTGCGTGAATGACCAATGCTTTTTAAATGGGGTTTTCATTTTAACACTCTTTTTCAGTTGCCTTGAATTTAGTCGATGGTTGTATAAACTTTTGAGCTGTCAGTAAATTTGACAGAAGTGTCATACATAGTGAAAAATATTTTCTGTCATATTTAAAATTTTAATTGCACAAAAGTATAACTTCACGCACTTGTATCATAAATAAATATTTTGATACTTATGAAAATACAGTACAGTTTAATAATTCAGTATTTTGAAATTGACATTTAAAAGGGTGGCTGTATTTTCAAACTAAAAAGTTTACAAAGAAATACAAAGAGGCAAAAAAGTTTAAGAATAGATGTTTTATTCCAGTGATATACAATATTTTGTTAAATGTAACCCTCAAAAAAAGTTGGGGAGTCAAAAGGATGCTGTTGACCACCTCTGAAAATCCATTATATATAAAAATATGAACGCTACTACAACCAGTTTATGAGATTTCCTATACTATAGTGTCTCATACATTTTTATACATTTACATTACACTGTTTTAGAGCCACGTTAAAAAATGAATTTAAATGTTCAAATAAATCCCCTTGTACCTTGTTTTGTATGCACTTTTGCATATAGGTAAGTGAGGTTCAATGAACCTATTTTTGACCCCAGAAAGTGGTATATTTATTTCAGCCTTTTGATAGAGCTCCAACAACCGTTATCAAGAATAATAGAGCATGTTTAAAAATTGTTTCCTCATCTGACAAAAAATTCGGCAACTATAAATAACAAAAAAAATTAATATACCAGAATTTTTTTCGTGTATCTCTCGTAACTCACGTTCCATTTTTAGATAAAAACCAAATTCAAAAATGTATACAATGTATGTGTGCGCTGGTAATCATGAGGCAATTGTTTATATATTCATATAATGTTGGAAACCAGGTTTCGTTACCATCGTAACACGGATTTCAAATATAAACCAGGCGATCCCAAAATGACATATTGTAAATACGAACTTAATTTTTTTTTATATACAAAATTTCTCGGAAATTGATATGCGCGTAGGAAGAGAGAAGTAGGTATGTATGTGTTCTGTGAATGTTTGTAAATAGAAAACTATGTAGGTATTATTCAGTTGAAGTTAACGGTTGTATACAAACAAACTCGGCTTATATAAACACATACATCTTTTAAATTATCTCTCGTACAAGGCCGATAATTTAATCGCAATTTAATATGAACAAAATATTTTTGGAATGTAATCGTTAGTCGCGGAAATAGAACGTTACAAAACGATTTTTTTTTTTAAAAATCGGTGGTAAAACGACAGTTTTTTCCTACAAAGATGTACGGAAGGTAAATCCGTATGACAACTGTATTAGAAAGATAAAAAGGTCTATAAAAAATAGGACAATAAAAATTAGTTTCAACACTTTCAACACAGGAATAACGGAGCTTTACAACCTGAAAAACTAAACAATAACTTGCTTATATTTACTGATTTTAGGAGCTTCAAAACTAATCAATTCCTATGCAAGGAAGTACCTAAATCCGATACTTAAGCCGCATTTACACGAGGCCAGTAGGTGGGCAGGTTACTTGGAGCAGGTAACCTAATTCTAGTTACTGTACTGGGGACTTGCCGTTGACCCTGTACACACGACGTCAGGTGTGAGCGATACAGTGTTTAATGTCCGTACTTATAAACAAGACTTGAGGCTGAGCACGGGCTTGAGCATCAGTTTTTGACACATTTTACATGTAACGTGCTCAGCCTCAAGTCTTGCATAAAAAACATAAGTTGTATTGAAAATGGCAGAAAGTGCATCTTCTGTGTTATCTTATGATGACGTTCAAGAATTGACGCCAAATCTTAAGCTGGAATTTGTAAATGAATCTAGTGAAATATTATTGGAAGAACTGGAAAAGAAAAAACTATGGGTGAGAGAGTGGCTTAACAGGAGAGATACCCGTGGTGAATTTGTCCAGTTACTAACAGAGCTGCGTAATGTACAGTTCAGAAAACTGGTCCTATAAGCAAGGCCGGTCCTTCCAAAAACTTAATTGTCATCTGTACAGTATTACACAAATATATAGAATGTTTACAATTTAAACAATAAACAAAAATCCAATAAAGCACTGTTTGTCACCAATTCGCTCACTTGCTCGTCAATGAGTTGTCTACACGGCGTCAGGTACTGTTTTCGAGTGATGGGGGGGGGGGGGGGCAGGTCGACAGGCAACTACAAGCGTGGTGGTCCAGACGGGACAGGTTACTTGCCTCAGGTTACCTGCTCCAAGTAACCTGCCAACCTACTGGCCTCGTGTAAACGCGGCTTTAGCTAGATAAAAATTCGATTTGGAAAATTTTACACAGTTAATAGGTACAGCTGTTTAATATTATCCTGAAATCCGAAAGGGTGGGGATCATAACTGACAAATAAGGATAATTCCAGCCACAAATCTCAAACTGATTT
Organism: Galerucella tenella; assembly: GCA_910591685.1. Taxonomy (NCBI): domain Eukaryota; kingdom Metazoa; phylum Arthropoda; class Insecta; order Coleoptera; family Chrysomelidae; genus Galerucella; species Galerucella tenella. The sequence continues at coordinate 8,097 of CAJUYH010004738.1, read as the reverse complement.
CCAACAATTTTCAAATCGGTTTCAACGCGCATGTCTATCAAATAATCTGAACCCTGTACATATATACCGTTAAATGCCGTTTATACAATTTGAAAATTATATAATATATGATTATTTCAGTTACTATTTATAATTTATATTGTATAATTTTATGGACCCGATTCCGATATTGCAATTTTTGCAATTTTGCTTTTTGTTTGTATTTGTAGCTCCGCTCACAAGAACGTGTGCTTAGCACACATTGCACACTGGTTGCTCCCGCCACTGGTAAGCTCCCACAAAGCTCAAAAAATAATTTCAATTTTAAAGCATGAAAACATCGAATTCTTTATGTCTTGACTAGTAACTGAGATAGGTACCTGAATAGATATCAAAGATACTATTTTTTATCTAACAAATTTGAAAATTAATTTTCAACAAGCAGACCGTTCACTAAGAAGCAACAACTACTTCCCTGGCTTTATGCCACGAAGGATATTGAAGTTGAACTGGGTTGGTATATCATCAAGATACAACTAATCATTCTGGTTCGTAATTTCCTCCACTGATGATAATGTATTGGTGTGATTTCACCATTATCATCAGTCTAGAATTATGCTCTCAGAGCTTCCGGACGGATGATATCTACCTTGTATTGATGGGGTGCAAATATGCCGAAACCGATCTTTAAGTGATATTATTATATTATATTCTGCAGATATACCAACCCCGTTCAACTTAGAAGTGTAATAACATTAAATATCCTTCGTAGCATATAGCCAGGGAAGTAGAAGTTTCTTTTTAGAAAACAATCTGCTCTTTGAAAAGTAAATTTCAAATTTGATAACACGCTTTACTAAAATGACAATTTTTTTACACGAAACTGTAATGGGCTCATTTACATATTTTTTTATTTTATTATTAGACGCAAAGCAATCACTGATAAGTCAACATACTTTGTTTGTGTATTTTTAGGATTTTATTTTTCTTCAATAAGAATCGTTATAAATTACCTTATAAAATACGTTGTGAATCCATATTGAGAGGGTTATTGAAAACCACACGCTTGTTTTAATCTAAATTTTTTTTAAATATTTAGATGATATTGTTCTTATAGCTTGTGGTGTTATTAATGTTCAAAATTATTTAATAAAATAATGGATCAGTTCTTCACAAATGAAATTTTATTGAATAGGTACTGCTTTTTTCCAAAAAACAGGTAATCTTTTTCAGTAAATCATCAACAAAACTGGCGTATATTATGTTTTAAAAGAAATTATTTTATTTGATTCAAAGTCCGGATCAGCTCTAGCAAATATCGCTTTTTTACCAGTGAGGTGCATGTGCATTTGAATCTGATGTAAACATTTGGAACTAATATTACTTGCTTGATCAAAATAAGTTTTTCTTGTTCTTTTCAACATTGGTGATTTAATTTCCACTACACATAGATCATAAATAGCATTTGGAGAAGCTCCTTTAATTGGGCAGTCTGTAGTTAATAAAATTGCAATTTGTTACTGAGTAACCTATAGCGTTATCTCCGTAACTTTGTCCACCAGACCAGAAATGAAATAAAACATCTAGAATCACCCTGTATATCATATGAAAATATTGACATTTTCAATCATTCTTGCCGGAAAACAGCCAAAAACGATGTGTCACATAGTATAAAATTATAATTTAATAAACTCGTGTTTTTGATTAAAAAGCTCCATAATCATTAGCAAGTACACTTCTGGAAGATTTAATGAGTCTGCTTTTTTAAAATTAGGTCCACATATTTTATTTTATTCGCACAAAATTTTGCGAGTAATGAGTAAGTCAAAATAAATAAATTCTACGCGAGGCACGTTACAGTCAGAAGCGTAATGTTTATGCACATTAACTTTCATAAGCGGTGACGTCACAGTCATAGTCTTCGCCCCGATACGGTATGCTTGTCTAATTGGTTATATTAGGAGAACGACATATTCTATTGACATGAAATTTTCAGAATCATATTTTTATCCTTAGTACTTTGTTTTACGACAGTTAAAAATGATTCAAAAATTTTAGTAAACGAGCCCATTGAGTAATTAGGTACCTCATTTTGATATGTAATCTAGAATATGTCATATTAATCTAAGTAAGATATCAATAAATGAAAGTAAAAGTATACATTTATATGCTATACAAAAGACAATCTAACAATGTACAGAAGGAGAATGTACAGTATTTATCTTTAATACTACTACCATTTTAAGCGAGTTTCATACTATAATTTTCCTACGACAACATATTATGATTCACGTTTAATAAACTAAGTATAAAAATTGATAGAAAGAAATTGGGTAATAGGTATCTTTTATTTTCAATATCTGACAAAAAGATTATAAGTTCGTCGGTACAACTTCTGTAACATTCGCAGCACCAAGTTGATTTATCATAAAAGCCTCTCCTTAAAAAATTATTTAGGTCAAATGGTTTTCATTAAAATGCAGTGTACAATGCTAAAGACAAAAACTTGCTGAATATTTTTACTTCCTGCGGTTCCATAGAACGATTAGCATTTCTTTGTTACGCCTACTAAACATTGGTAATTATGACTAAAAGGAAAAACAAATAAGGTTTACGGTTATTCGGTTAGTGTGTACAGGAAAGAGGTAGAAATTTTATAGTTAGTCAACGAAGAAATCCATCCAAAGCAATTGGTCGAACGGTGAATCATTTTTATGTAAGAGAGAATGTCAATTTCGATATGTATTCAACACATAAAGCGATTCCTTTCCATAAAGGCTGTGTGTTTTGTCAAGGACACGGGGATTTCCGCAGGCGTACCACAGATAAGGGAGGAAAAAATAAAATTTAATCTTCATAACTCTCACTTGTAATACACAACAAAAACATGAGTGAAACCGAGAAAAAAATTACCGGAAATTAATTTTAACGCATGGTAAGAAAATTTCACATCTTCGTCAATTAATTAATTTAATAATAAATTGGGAAAAACGATTTGAATTTTTAAATGTACATCTAAAAAAATATACCTATAAGGTGTGTCATGTGACAATGGCCAATACCAACTTTCTTATGTTAAATGCGACCCGTGTATATTATTTATTTTTTGGATTCTTCAGAAAATTCTTGACATAATTAATGTACCATGTACTATATAGTTGAAATAATACCCTTCTTGGTGTGCGTCATCGATTGTGACGTATATCCGGGTTTTCGGCATGTCGTTTATTTTATTTGCTATTTTGACATATAGCTAACCTTAAATTTGATAAATAAAATCATCGGGATCGTATTCAGTCAAATTCGAAAAGGCTATAAAATCAATAATTACCAGCATCTTTTTCTCACTGAAAATACTTCAGAACTTTCAAAATGCTGGTGTGTTTTTCGTGTATCTAGGCATATTTTTGTATTATTTAGATAAATATAACAATAGGATTGATATTCACTTCAAATAAATAATAATTGACCGTAGGCAACAAAGTACACACCTGACAAGAACTGTCAGTGTGACAGTAGAAAAAGACGTAAGACAGATTACCGCTACGAAAGTAACGCCTTCATAGTATTTTGAGCTCCCGATTGATAGGTTGCGCTGGCGCGTAATTTAAACATCAACCAATCAAATTTTTGTAAGTCAAAGATTAGGGTTAACGTTTGTAAAACATTCAAACGGTTCATTATTGTGATATTTTGATTAGGATTAATCACAGACCTGCCTTTTTTCCATTTCTTTCTACGTAATGTGATAGAAGGAGATTAACAATCGATGACGCACACCAAGAAGGGTATTATTTCAACCATACCTATCTTCGAGTAATTCGGAAATATCAAGTATTTTCAGATTTATTACAAAAAGTTACATTAAAAGGCAAGTTCTGGCTAGTTTAAAGCGAGTATTGAATGTTGTATTATGATAACAGACGTGTAAGGCGCCAGAGAAAAGATGTACCAAAATTTTCAAACGTTCCGACGCAAGTGAATTTACTTGTCGGTAGTTAGTGTACGGTGGTTTTGTACACAATAATTTTGACTTATCACCACAAAAAGTAATCTAATGGCGTCAGATCAGGAGATCGTGCTGGCCATTCTATCGATCAACGCCTCCCTATCCACCGATTTGGCTCTTGTACTGCCGGACATTGGTGTGGTAATGGGGTAGTGGTCCATCAGGCTGACACCAAATTGTATTGACAGGAACTTGTGGGTTTGCTGGATCAGGTTCTAAATATTTATCTCCATTCAAGTTGCCATCAATGAAAAAGGGACCTACGATATGATTTCCAACAATTCCTGCCCAAACATTGACTTTTTCAGGATATTGTGTATATTCTTCTTTCATCCAGTAAGGATTCTCATATTAGAACAATTGCGGCAATTTTGACGATTAACATGACCTTGAAGTGTGTCTGTGCTATTTTACAATAATTTAATAGCATCTTTAGGTAAGCACTATTGAAAAATTCCACAATTTTTAGTTTTCTTACCCACTAAACAGTTATTGTTGAATTGTAAAATATTTTGTGAAGTTTGAGTACAACGCTGTAATATGCGATGAACATCTGGTTTTTAAAGGATTATTGCAACTCTATGTACTTTTTGAAACAAACTGTAATATTCAATATGATGTGGATTTGAAGTTTTAGGAAATTCGTATTTCTTTTTTGTGATCCATATTTAGTCACAATTTAATAAATTTTGAATAGATTTCTATTTATACTTTGAGAGTTGATAATACTTATTAATGTAAGCGAATTTCTCCAGGAATTTCTTCTTTTTGTAGTAATATTTTTGTTATTTGCAAAACAGAAACAGCAAAGCTTGTATATTCAGACACTTATATGATACAAGCTAAAAAGCAAAAACATAAAACTTGAAATGACGTAACTATTTATACACATGATGTCGTTTAAATGAGTAAACACATGTCATACTTAAAACGCGCTACGCCTCCTATAGTGTGAAACCATTCTGCATATACAGGGTGTAACAAAAATATTGGTCATACATTGGTTATACTACTTAATCAGTGCCGCTATTCTTGAATTTGTAGGAATAGAATTGAGAGAAAAAGCTGAAATAATGTGAAAATATTTAGATTTAACTTTAAAACTTATCGTTGGCTTGTTTTTTTTTTTCAATATAACAATATTTTATTCTTGATTTTTGTAGACTTTTTTACTGTTTTTCGGTAAACTAATGCATTATGGATGAATTCAACCAACTTTTGCATTGGCATGATGCCATGATTGATGTTTTTGGGGAGGCTTGGGAAGAAATGAATATTGGAAGAGCTGTTCTTCCGCAGACAAATCCGTTTCAACTTTCTACTAGAAAACTTATGCAAATTGTTAGATTATCAAAACCTCTTGTTGAGGATGTTATTGAAATGTATGGAGGCTCCGACAAGAACATCATCCTTGACCATACAAACTAAGGTGAATATGGTGAAATTTTGTTTTATGCTTTTGGTAGGATCACCTAAGCTCACACTATACTACAGCCATAGGTCATACATAATTATATGTGTGTATTCCACAGTTATACTAAGTAGAAAGTAACTCATTTTTTAATGGACACAAAACCAAAAACAGAGCTAAAAATGCCGCGAAGAAAAAAGGGTTAGGTTGAAGTTGAAAACATCTTATTTGGTTAAAATTCATGGCAAAACAGCACAATTTACTTATACTGTCAAAATTTTGTACGTTTTGATTGGTAGTACAATTTTGAGAACTTAGACAACACTATTTCCTTTTTCACTCAGTCCTTTTTGAAATCGAGTGAAATTTTGTGGGAATAGAAATGTCAAAATTTCCGTGGGGAGTAAAAGTTTCAAGGAATTTCAAGAAAAGTGACACTGGAGACAAAAATAGCTCGATTGAACCTCACTGAGGAAAGTGCACCCAAAACATGTTATAAGGCGTTTAAGTTAAAAATTTAACCCAAATTTTGTAACGGGGTTCTTAAAATGCAGAATATTTTTTCATAAAATTTTATGACGATGACGCAGATAACGCTATAAGAGTAACGGGGATATATTAAGCGATGACAAGTGACGGTTACGATGTGACAAGTACCAACCCACTCAAAATCTTGCTCAATACATAATTCACTAGATTCTAGTGACTTTTGATAATAAGTATTATACTTGTTTAATGTCTAAATTATTCCCAAGATTTTGGTAATTTGATAAAAATTTGTGTTCTAGCATTTCTGATTCTTATTCCAATGTTGCCAGATTCTCTGGTGAAAGAATCAGAATTTCTAAAGCCAAAAACACGCAAAGCATTTAAGAGTTTAAAAAAAATTACAAATGTATTTAATATTCCGTCTATTGATCGAAATCAAGTGATAATACACTAGGTGTGTTTTTTATCACTCCACGTTAAATATTTCAAACATTATAAAGAAAACGATTGTTTATTAAAATTCCAACACAGATAAAAACTGTAACAGTAAATTATTTCGATTAAAGACGTTAACACAACAGTTACTTTAAACCGAAAAATTCCATCAACTCGACTAATCAATTAAAATACTCGGAACGTGATTAATAATGATAAGCATTTTTTTTCCAAAATACAATACACCTATTGTCCCTGTATGATATTACCTACGACAAAAATAAATCTGATGTCTTACTCTACATTACAATTTTATTGATGGAAATTATTCATGAAGGTCGTGAGTGGGATTGAAATTAGTTTTGGTGCATAGTAGAAATCAATTGATTTATTTAAGTATCTCATTCAGGCATTTGGGTCTTGACGAAATACACCCCCGTTTGATTCATTTGGTACAAATTAAATTGTAATTTGTAAGCAATTACGATTATATTTGTAAGTAATCCGCCCACTTGAGGAAAAATAAAAAACCTAATGAAAATGCCAGTGGTGCCACCATTACTTGGTATTTGGATGCGTATCACATGCTCAGTTGGCAAACATTTGCTCCTCGTACTCGAATGACAGTCTCCATACATCCCATGAATAGGGACTTAAGGGGCATCTACCAAATTCGACCTTGCACAATTATGCTTTGTATATTTTTTTGTTTCCCTACGTCCTCACGTTTAAGTTCACATAACGAAAATTTTATTAGAAATATGAAAGCTCCTCAACATGTAGGTAGCCAAGCGGTCCAAGCGGATTTTGGTTCACGTACTACTCTATAAGCTTCGTCAGTACTGAACTGGGAGACCGCCGAGACCGGCGAGCGTTGTATCAACAATGGAACGGCACGCGACTACCGAAGCAGAGAGACAATGTCAGTCATAGAAGGATAGAAAAGCGAGAGATGGATTTTTATCCGATACTTTAGTGGTAGCAACCGAATTTCAATAAGGAATTGTACGGTCATAAGTAATTTGAGGATTCTGAGATTTTTAAATAGTATTCATAAAGCTTCAAATTAGACTTCTTATCAATTAGTTTTTCCATTTAATCCATATTTAATTGTTTACAAGGGCTCAAACTTTGCTTAATATGTGTAATTACCTCATGATTCGTATTTTTTTCAACAAAATTTGGTTAGCATTTAAAAGTTTTTATTCGATGAGAACTCTAAGTTCAACATTAATCTACATGATATATTTTTTTCTTAATTTTCAATACATCCATTACTTCAAAATTCTTTGCCAAAAATAATTCGATATTTTGTCAAATCGCTGCCGATAGATTCCCCTTAAAGCAGTTCTAAAAATCATCACTTATCCGTATACGTATCGCAATGCGCATGTGCAGAAGCGATACGTGGGCTTCGTTACGTTACGTGTTACGTATAAATCCGTCACACGTACGTATTGCTTTTTTGTGTTTCGTGTTCACGTTTTTCAACGACCAAACGACCAAGAAACGCGAAAGGTCACTTTTAGGAAGACTATTTTTTAGTAGATGTCAAGGTAATAGTACACACTATTTTTTAGGTTAAACATTAAAGCACATGTATGGTTACGTTACGAATGCATTTGCTTTATACTTCTTTTTGATTAATCACGTATCTCCGTTACGTTACGTATACGGATAAGGATAAGTGATCTATTTGAAGAACTGCTTTATGTCCCTACTAAGGGATTTGTTAAGAATTGTAAAATTACTTTAATTAAAATAATTGTATCTA
>CAJUYH010004737.1:0-25897 GCA_910591685.1 Galerucella tenella | reverse complement strand
AGAATTTTGCATTTTCTTCTTGGAGTGTTTTACAAAATATAATGAACGACTTTTATCTTTTTCTTTAAGGGAACAATCACAAAGAGTACTTTGTTTTCATGTGTACTCTACAGACTTTTTATCACATACGTTAGTAGGAGACGGAGAGATACGACTTTCTGACGTTAGCCTACGTCAACCGGTCACAACATGGGTTACATTAACCGATACTGGACAAGTGAGCTACCTCTATACTTTTATTTTCTGTATTAATTAAGAATATTTATCTGTACAGTGTGCCATAGTTTACGCTAGCGCAGCGGAGTTATTCTCTAGTAATATATGCTTTCTGGCGCCCAACGGCGGGCAACTCGTATTTCATGATTCCGTATGCAATGATTCCTTCTTCTTCTCCAAACAAACAATGTAAGGATATCATCATTTATAAATGTGTTGTTAAATTCATTCACTTTCTTGAGTTTGTTAGTCTGACAGCAAATGGAGCTCGGACGTTAGACGGCCGCGGGGGCCCTCAAGTTGGCGGTAAAGTTGGCATTCTCCGCCGCGCCGCGTTTTCTGCCATTTTTTTCTGAAATTCACTGCATCTTCCTCCCATACTAAAACAATTGCGTAGTATACTACTACTACTACTAAATGTGCAGGCGAGCCTTGTCCTGGACAACTCAAGCCAAGGTTCCGACACTGAGGCCACTGGCGGGCCCATTGTGCCAATCCTGCTACCTAGTCATCCATGAAGCCGAGCCCTTCAATAAAGGCCGCAACCTTTTTCAGTGGATGCCTGCTTGTGTCTCCAGGAGCCATGACAGTGACTCCGAAGATTCGCCTACGTAATACAGCCCAGTGTGGACACTCTAAGAGAACATGAACTGACGTTTCATCAGTCATGCCGCAACCCCTAGCCTACTCCTTAGCCTACTCCTTGGTAGTTCAATGGCTGCCCTGGCGTGTCCATCAGTCCATCCCTTCAGTAGAAGTTTGGATTGTCTAGGACCCTGCAGAGCATTCCAATGAGCGAGGTGCTGATTCCTCAGCCACTTCTTCGTCTCCTTGCGTATTCTTTGTTTTGTTAGGCCCAGGGTCGGGCCCGGGCCGCAAAAAGGAGCTGCCGCCCCTTCCGCAGCCAGTGCATCCGCCATCTCGTTGCCTTCAAAACCAGAGTGGGCTGGAATCCATTCTAGCCGCACCACGTTCCGCCTTGCAAGATTAGCAAGTAGTTCTCGACATTCGTTAGCAAGTCCTGAGTTGCCGGTATACCCACTCAGGGCTTTAATTGCTGCCTGACTGTCGGAGTATATGGTTATGCATCGATCCACATAACCTCTGTCTAGGTTTATCTGCGCACATTCCAAGATAGCATATATCTCGGCCTGATATGCAGATACACCCTCACCCAATGGTACACAAACCTGTGTTCTTGGGTTCCTGGAGTAAATTCCAGCCCCTGCTCTATCACCGGAGCATGAGCCATCTGTGTACCAGACGGTCCCATTAGGCTGTGTATTCCTCTCTTTTTCCCAGGACTCTCTATCCCGTATCATGGCCCTATATGGGGTAGCGAAGTAGTACTTACGCAGGCATTCATCAGCCGCTCGAGCCAGAACTGGAATATCTTCCAGGAGCCGGAGCTTCTTGACGTGCCTGCACTCTTCCCCTCTTCGCACGTATCCCAGCCGTTTCAAGCGCAGGAAAGCCCTCCCCGCCTCAGCCTCGATCACATGGTGAAGAGGCCGAAGATCAAGGATCACCTCCATCGCAACAGTTGGTGTAGTTCTCATGCAGCCAGTTGCCCCCAAACTGACCACCCTTTGAAGGCGTGCCAGTTGCGATCTAGCCGTGACCAAGGTTACCCTCGGCCACCAGACCAGAGCCGCATATGTGAGCATAGGCAGCATAATCACTCTATAGAACCATATGATCGTTTTGGGGGTCAGTCCCCACCTCGGACCAATGGCTCTCCTACTGGCCCAATACGTGTTTGTCACCTTGCTTAGGCGACTATCAAGATGAGCCTTCCATGTCAGTGATTTATCAAGGATCACTCCTAGATACTTCACCTGTTCAACCACCGGCAGTGGTACTCCGTCAAGATTTAGACCCTCAGGTCTTATACCTCTCTTTTTGGTGAAAGCAACTATCTCAGCCTTGGCAGGATTAACTGCAAGTCCGTGTTCGTTACACCACCCATGTACCCTATTCAGAGCCCTTTGCATGAGGTCCCTGAGAACGGTAATGTGCCTTCCAACAACAAGGACAACGATATCATCGGCATACCCAATCGTTAGAAAGCCCTCACCGTAGTATTCTTCAAATTTTAATGGAGCAGAGCTCGATTTCCTTTTATTGGCGCACATCTGCAAATTCCTCCGTTTCACATTACGAGCTTCATCCTCACTAGATTTAGAGATATCTTTAAATGGATCAAAAATTAATTTCCACTCCATAAAATACATCTCTTGCATTTTTTTGACATCACAACAAGTTCTTTGTAATTTTCCTCGTTTTCTTTCTTCAGATTACACGCCCAATCTTTCAGGATTAGGTTTAGTTGCTTTAAACTTGTAGTTCCTATATTGATGTGTTGGCTTTAACAATATTGTGCAGTACACTTTTCTCAATCGCCAGATCAATATTAGTCATAGAATATCTGCCGAATAACAAAATTTATAGACGTTAATATCAGAAAAATAGTTTATCGTCTCTGTCTGTTATTCCATGAGACCTTTATTACTTGTTATCGAAGGTATTGTAATTTTTCATTCTCCCCCCTACAAAAATATATATTTTTTATTTTAAATAAGTAAGCGAAAGTGAAACATGCTAGCTTATAGGTAGCTAAGTATGAAAAACTTTCGTGCCATGGACCATAGATAAAAAAAATACTTATATACATATATAATCATTGTATCCTTATACCATATAGGTGTCGGATAAAAAATTACTTATAGATGGCGCCCTCTATTTGTATGGGTGGCGCTACCTTGAGAGTTCCGTCAGTAGGTACCTCTAACACAAATCAGATGGTTGTGAACTTCGCTAACAGCCAAAAAAGAAGATTTCTGTAATTTTACAGTTTTTGGCGGCATATTCGAAATTACTGTGATTTTAATTTTATTGCAAAATGACATTTATGGTCCATTTTTTGATATTTCATTTAAAGTTACACAATATTAGATTGATATTACAACAATAACAATCAAATAGTCAAGTAAAATTAAATGAAATGTCAAAAAATGGACCATATGATGCCTGAAGTCTGATAAATAAAGCAATAATCATCAAGTTTATATATTTTATTGAATAAAAAAAGTATACAATATATAAAACGTTTTTTTACAGCAATGCTGGGAAGTTCAAAGCTGTATGGAAGAATAACTACTTCTGTCACTTTTCATTTAATGAAACATGTTTTTTATAAAGATAAAGCTTACCTGGGTGCTCCTCACATTACAGTATTTCACAATACATATTGTAGACATTGTCTCTTAAAATAAAAGTCCCACTATAAACATTAAAAACGGTTCTGGTCGACTTCGCGACCCTCGGAATTTTATGTTTATTTTAAATTTGATCTGCAGTTGTCAGGCTAGGATAATAGATAACACGTTAGGAATTCAACGCTGATATATATGGAAGAATCTGCAACTTAGACCAGTGCCCAAGCCTTCAAAAACAGTAAAAAGTGAAAAAAAATAATAGTAGGATAAAACCCATGAGAAAAGGAGGGGAATATGATATAATTGAGGAAAAAAATAAATTACGGGCGATCCGAGTTCGGGAAGTGGGAGGGGGTGGGTTTTTAAGGGTAAAAAATGGTTTATCTCGATTTCCGGCAAAACTACAAGTCCTACGAAAAAAAGTTGAATGGCAAAGTTGTGAGTAATAAAAAGCTCTACAACTTTTGTTCTCACAATTTTTACACATAACCTCAAAATTTATGTGAAAAACTCAAATAACCAAGTTTTTGGTTTTTTATTTTTATCTTTTTCAAAAAAAATATTTTTTTTACGAAATTTTGTGAAAACTTACCTTATTATGTCCCAAATACACTGTTATTTATTTGATTTGAAATATACTTTTTTTTCACCCTATTTTGACTTAATATCAAAAAAGCACCCTAATTTTCAATCGAAAATTCTCGCGTCAAAATATCAGCTTTTTTCAAAAAGTCTGTGGGCTTTTTGTTCGCTGAAATCTCTACTTTCTGATAGTCTGAAAAAAAATATACATCTCAATGGTAAATGTTCTCAGAAAATGCAAAAAATCAAAAAAACTGAAATTCGAAGTCTTTTTTTAATCACTATGTACAATTTTGAGCTATTTATTAAAATTCACACTTCAATTACTCAAAAAACGTAAGATTCCATGTTACATTGATAGACGAAAAAATTGCAAATCGAAATACACTAAAGTAACGTAACCTAAAAAATGGATTACAATTAATCAAGTCTATTTATAAATGTAAAAATGAAAAAATTACACTGAGTCAATCAAGGTTTCAAAAAAATCAATTGGCAAAAATTAAATCACCCTTCATTTTGGCAAACCTCTCACCCACTGAAGGAGCAGCAGAACAGAATTGTTACAGGGCATATTATCAGCTTCAAACTTGGTTAGGCAACGAATTGACAACAACAGATAGAAGCTGGAAGAAACATCAACGTGGCATTATGACCAAATTTACAGAGAAGGATTTAATTCCGGAAGTATTGCTCAGAGCTATTTGCTATTTGCTGTCGCTGTGAAGCTGGGTGTAACAGTTTGGAATGTGGCTGCCGAAAACATGGTTTAAAATTCACAAATTTATGTAAAAATTGTCATGGTTCTGAAAATTGCTCCAATATGGAAGTAAAAACCAACGAAGAAGTAAATGATTCAGATGAAATTGTGTATGAAGAACCAATGCAGATTGGAAATAACATTGGAGACGAAAAAGTTGATGGTCTTGAAGATTTCGAAAATCAACTAGAGTTGGAAAGGTTTGTCGAGTCTAACGATGAAGAAATGCCATCAAAGAAACAAAAATTAACGGATAGGTGATTACAATTCAAGATAGTGTATTCATAAATGTCAAGATTAACGTTTTTAAAATTATTATAATGTATTCAAAGTGAACTATCCAAATTCAATAGTACGATTTACATGTATATTCACATTTTATGAGATTTTCTATGACATGAATGTAATTCGAATTTAGTGGATAAACTTTTTAACTCGACAAAATTGCAGCAATCACATTTTTTCGATGAAATTGTACATAGTGATTAAAAAAAAACTTCGAATTCGAGTTTTTTAAATTTTTTGCATTTTCTGAGAACATTTACCATGGAGATGTATATTTTTTTTCAGACTATCAGAAAGTAGAGATTTCATCGAACAAAAATCCCACCGACTTTTTGAAAAAAGCTGATATTTTGACGTGAGAATTTTCGATTGAAAATTAGGGTGCTTTTTTGATATTGAGTCAAAATAGGGTGAAAAAAAAAGTATTTCAAATCAAATAAATTACAGTGTATTTGGTACATAATAAGGTAAGTTTTCACGAAATTTCGTAAAAAAGATACTTTTTTTGAAAAAGATAAAAATAAAAAACCAAAAACTTGGTTATTTGAGTTTTTCACATAAATTTTAAGGTTATGTGTGAAAATTGTGAATACAAAAGTTGTAGAGCTTTCTATTACTCACAACTTTGCCATTCAACTTTTTTCCGTAGGATTTGTAGTTTTGCCAGAAATCGAGATAACCCATTTTTTACCCTTAAAAACTCACCCCCTTTCACTTCCCGAACTCGGATCGCCCGTAATTTATTTTTTTCTTCAATTATATAATATTATCCTCCTTCTCTAATAGGTTTCATCCTACTATTATTTTTTTTTGTTTCAAAAATTATCGACCCTGGTCTATTAGCCAAATATTAAACTTAAAAGATGTGGACTGTAATGTAAATAACTATTATGTGACAACAGCTGTCAAGTTTTGCTGCGGTTAAACTCGAAAAAGCTGCTGACAAGTGCTGTCATACAGTATTTCCATCTATAAAATAAAAACCATTTATAATTCAAAATTGCGCGTTTGTGATTGGTAGAAATTAAGACGAGAGAAATAGTCAATAAAAGTAATGATACTTAATATCAAAGACTAAAACAAATTCCTCTGTAAACTAAGTATTGAAATATCGTAGCAATAGAAAAATCCCAATGTCAAATAACTTATCAATTACTTCTTCATTATTAAGAAAGGGAGAAAAAAGAATTTTATAAGAAGTTCAAGGTAATACAGCAACTTCTCGTTCAGCCGCTGCCAATGCCGACGCCGCCTCCGGGCTATTTACGTGGGTGGCGGCATTATTGATGTAACCATGTGCCCATCGTTGCGTTTGGATGCTCACAATACAAGCGAAAACGGAGCGTCGATGGAATTTCATAACTTATTTTCCACAGATACAGAGTATTTGTAAAATTTTCAAATAAATATCGGCAATTCCAAAGAAGAATTAAACAGAAGTGACTATATTTGAAAAATTCAAAGTATTTGAATGAAAAATATTGAATAAAGCATTGTGTTCGTATATATTTAACAATATGTCGATATTTTTTACAGAAAGGAACAGAAATAGGTGAATTGATGTTCTCTTTAAGTTATCTTCCGACAGCTGAAAGATTAACTGTAGTCGTGGTAAAAGCACGTAACTTAAAATTCTCCTCTGAAGTTCACGGAGAAGCTTTTGTCAAGGTAAGCGGTTACTGCCTTTTCACACATCTTACCAATTTTCTTTCTCTATACTAGGTACATGCACCATTAATATTATCGATGTATATTTAAATAATGAATAGCAAAATTTTGATCATATCAATAAAAAACGGTACCGAAATGAAAAAAAAAAATAAAAAACTTCACTTAGGTATCAAATGTTAAACACCAAGCTACTATAAATATAAACCCATCACTTGCTCCTGTAACTCGAAGAATTTGAAGAGGCTCTTTTTGCTGAATGAGTAAATATTTCTCAAACCCCCATCTGCAGCTTAATTATTAGTAGTACCTATCATTGTCTATAAATTATAGACATTGGTAGTAAATGTGTACATTATCTCTGGTATCTATGCTTATGGAGGCAAACTCAATTAACTAGGCGAGAACAATATACTGTGGATTCAGTCATAGATAACATAATACAGAGGACTCTGCACACTATAGAATTCTACCGGTCGCTTTCTACAGTAGATAATTGGTTGATAACTATTATTCCAGTCAACAGCAGTCAAAAATATCACTTTGTACTCTGTCGACAACTCTTCTTTTATTCCTGACATTACCATATATTTGTAGTTTTCATGTAAACCATGGAGACTAGATGAGCACAAACTTGTATAGGAAAAATGTCGAAAAAGTGTCCGCGAAAAGCATTGAATAGTAGATGGCGCGAGAGTAGCAAATTGGTCTGAGGACAGAGTGAAGTATGCCGACCAACTTAACTTAACAAAATCTCATAAAAGTTGATTCTAAATTAACAATTGTAGAAACGAGTGTTGTGAAAAGTTGTCAAGCTAGACTAAAATGATAAAAAAATATCACCGAATAGGCATTATCTGTAACAACAGAAAAAATCAGTGATTGATGAATGAGGGGTACATATATATGCATAATGTGTAGAAATATGAGGAATATTTTTTATTCATTACTATTTTGCAACACAATTATATAAATATATTGAAGAAAGTTACCTTTAACCAAACATAGCACCAGCTACGCGAGATACTTATTTTTTTTTGGTATTCGCTAAAACCAAGAGTAAAGTGTAACCTAGTTAAAATAAACAAACAATCTTCATTTACATAACTTTAAATAATTAACCATGACATTCCAACTAGACATTTCAGACCAATTTGCTACACGAGCGCCATCACAATTTAACGCATTTCGAGGACACTTTTTATATACAGAGTTTGTGCTGCTTATGTCTAGTCTCCATGATGTAAACATTTCATAGTTCCTTCCCATTGTGACTATGCTACATTTTTTGTGATAATTTAATTTTTCGACGTGGGTACACCCATAATAACTTTTTTCTGCCATCGATCTTTTTTGTTTACAGCATCGGTTGTCAGGACGGTAGGTTGTGTTTACTGGTTTCTAAGTCTAACACGTCGGTAAGTGATTTACTTACTGTTCAGACGTCGGTAAGTAAATTACTTACCGACGTCTTAGCCCTACTTATATTTAAGTGGTCCTAAATAATATATTACTTCATTCATTACGTAAAAGGAACAAAAAAAATTAGAAGATTGATATTTTTTTAATGAACAGAATCGAACAGAACAATATAAAAAGTAATAAATAGCATAAAAACAATTTCACCAAAATACAAATATATTTTAAACTGATCGAGAAGTATAAATGTCACTTTTGACTTCTATCGCGCAGAAAATGGTAAAAGCATCTCGAACTTTAAGGGTAATACCGGTCTCCAGCAAAATTGGAGGCTTTGGTACGCTCAGCCTTCAAACATTGCTGTCGACTGGTAAACAACCCTTACACCGTTCTTAATACTTAATTGTCACATGTAGAAAACGATAACTAGAGTGTGTTCAGCCATCCTTTACCGTTACGTCATAATGTGTGACGTATTCTGCTGTTTTACGTATGTCTTATATTAGGTTAGGTTAGGTTAGGTTTGTGGTGAGTGGGTCTATAAGGCCCTCCACTGCGACTCACAAGAGTCTATTGTGGCTCACACCTATTCAGATTTCACCAAACAAATTCAGCTTCTTAACAAAGCCGATTATTTTATTTGGTGAATGATATTTAAGGTCCGAGGGCGAGAGAGAGACCCTGCCAAACATCAGATACCTGATTCGAGCCGCGGCGGGGCAGGCACAAATTATATGCTCTGCTGTTTCATCATCTTCCAAACAAAGACGGCAAGTCGGATCTTCCGACAGTCCAAGTTTTAGCATATGATGATTCAGATGACAGTGGCCTGTTAAAAGGCCTGTTAGACAACGTAGGTCATGCCTGCTATAGTCTAACATTTGTTTGGAGACATACTTCGAAGGATGTATAAAAGCCTTTGAATGAACCATTCCTGGTAAATTATGCCAAAAGTCTAAAGCTCTTCTTGCTGTCCAGGTATTTAGTGTTTGTTTGGCAAAACTTATTGCGATGCCAATTGTGGGTTCTGGTCCGATAGAAACACGTGCGGCACCCTCCCTTGCAAGAAAGTCTGCCTTCTCGTTTCCTTCCATGCCAGAATGGCCAGGGATCCAGACCAGCAATACTTTATTGAGTTCTCCTATTGAGGAGAGTCTTTTTTGGCAGTCTAGAACCAATTTCGACGTTACACGGCAAGAGCTAAGTGCTTTTAAAGCCGCTTGGCTGTCCGAGAAAATTTTTATTGTTCTATGTATGAGATTGGCTTGCTCCACTCTCTCCACACATGAAACAATGGCGTAAATTTCCGCCTGAAATACGGTTGCATAGGATCCTAGAGAGGTTGAAATTTCTGTCCTAGGTCTGCGCCCGTATACACCTGCACCAGAGCCTGAGGGTGTTTTTGAGCCGTCTGTGTACCAACAGCTGTCTGCTCTTAATAGTTCATCCTTTCGGAGGACCCATTCATCTCTATTTGGAATTAGGACGGTGTAAGGCAGGTCGTAGTTTACTGTTGGAGGCATTATGTCAGAGGTCATTCCCAGAATACTGTGACTTTCACTGTCCGCTAGTATTCTGCTTCGTTCTGCATAAGCCTGATTTGTGCATTTAGAAATATGTACAATTCTGTATGCTGTCCATCTAGCCTCTCTTTCCAAAAATATATGGAGAGGAGGTAGGTCCAGAAGGATTTCCATGGCTGCTGACGGTGTGGAGCTGATAGCACCAGTGATTGCCAGACAAGCCTGTCTCTGTAAACCAGAGAGCTTTGTCTTATATTACTTGAATGTTATTTTACACTTAACCTCAAAACTATAATCAATGACATATGTTAAGAATTGTTTTCAAAATATGACAACTGAACTGTCAAAAGTAACAGATAAAATTTATGTCGATCTGAGATAAGAAATACCTTAATGACGTCATAATTCCGTCTCATCCATTTCATGAATGAGAGAGCAAGCTGGACAATGTATGACGTAACGGCAAAGGATGGCTGAACAAACTCTAGTAGAATTCTATAGTGTGCAGAGTCCCAACACAAGGCACACTGGATGTTTCTTCGTGGGACTCTGATATGAAGGACCGTTAGTGGAAATATACATGTGTTTTGTCGGTAACACACTATTTCATCCTTGAGAATACAAATCATATGATTATAAGAATACAAAACATATAATTATTTAATTCTTAGAGCTCATCCATATCTCAAATGTGGTTGTATGAAATCAAACCAATGGTTCAATAAAACTCAAAGTCCAAACCACAAAAAATTTTTTGGCAACAACCTGGTGGTCTTTGGATTATATATTTCATACAGGTAACTATGATTCATTTTATTTTATTTCAGTTTGACTACCCAATTTTATAATTTATATTCTCAATTTTGTATTATTAACTTTACTATTATTTTCATATTCATTTTATATCTATCAACAACTCTTGCTTAATTATTTAACATAATCTTGTAAGATCTTCATATATAAGTGTACCATTTCTTTATATTGTAGCCTGATGATGGTAATATTGTACCGAAACTAGTAGCACATCATAAGTGTCCTTTTTGAGGAGCTTTTATTAAATTTTGTGGTTTGGACTTTGAGTTTTATTGAACCATTGGTTTGATATAATTATTTATTAAGCAACATGACAAATATTGCTGTACGTTAACGCCATGAGCGATGTTGAGCTAATGCCCCGCTTTTACTTCTCCCTTCCCGCTCTTGGTCAGTTATTTTCATATTAGGTGTTGCCACGTCTAATCACATTGAAAGTTTTTAATAATAACTCTAACACTGCAAAAGAAGGAAATAAAATAGCAGATGAACTAGCAAAGAGGGGGACTGAAATACCCTTTTGGGGACCTGAACCTTTTTGCGGAATCAGCTCCAATGTAATATTGGAAGAAATGGGTAATACCAAAAATAAGAGAAGATCTTGGTGACTACAACTTGTTGAAATCAAATAAGTCAAAGTAAAACAAGAGTTTTAACAGGAATCTTAACAGGACATTGTCGCCTGAATGGACACCTGAAAAAGCTCAAACTACTGGAGGAATAAGATTTGTGGCATGGAAGAAGAAACCACTTCATAGACATAATCCTAAAAGACATAGCATCTGTGAGATATCTGGATAAAAGAGGGTGTTGAAGACTGCAGATATCCTAAAATTCCTCTGAGAAATAGGACTAAAGGAGCTACTATAGTCTCTACTTACATGCATACCTAGGAAACAGTTATAAAAGGAGGCTATAATACCTGATATAATATTTTAAAATTAAACTGGTTTTCTTGAACTTTATATGTTTTGTCTATATTTCAAATCTTCGTATTCTATGATCTTTCTATTACCTATTAGAACATTCCTAATTCTCCAACCAGCTAATTTTCTCTCGGATTTATTTTTTATAACAACGAATTACAAGAAACTAGGGTGGCTGCCACGTGAAATAACATCAGCTTTGTTTTAATAACAACTCGTAATTTCATTAGGAACGATTAAATTAACTTATTTTGTTTTACAAATTTCACGAGCTGTACACAATCTGTACTTAATTAAGAACGTAAGAAATTAACAATAGTGCTATTTGTTTTGTCACAGCCCTCGGCATTGTTTACCTTAACTTTATTTTTATGCTTGGAAATATAATTTTAAAATGTATCACAGTTTGTACAAATTGTACAAATGGATATTTTACAGGTATATCTGATGCAACATAATAGAAAAATAAATAAGAAGAAGACTTCAATAAAAAAAGGAGAGAAATGTCCAATTTTTAATGAGTCTATGATGTTCAGTGTACCTGCTCATACTCTATCGGTAAGTACCTAAATAGACATCACTGTCTGTCAAATATCAGGTATCACAAAACGAATACAATCAACAGACTGTGCTGTTTAAAAATTTGGCTTCACTATATGTGGTGCCATCTGTAGTTTTGATGTAGAGAGGTAGTGAAGCAGAAGTTTAACAATCTCAATAGCGGTAAATGTAAACCACATACCCACTCATCTTTTTAAAAAGTAGTTTTTGTTTTATAAATGAAACAGGATTTCAAAAAGAAGACATTTCCACTTTTTATTTGATAAATAAAACAGTTTATTATTAAACGAAATATTATAAAACTGCCAACTGGGCAGTGTTGAGTGAGTTCGGTTTTTTATAGTCATCCTTGCTTTTTTAAAATCCATGACCCAAATGAATCAATGTTTTTTTTTTTCAGACAATCCAATTACGTCTAACTGTAGCAGAAAATACAGCTGACGAATCAAATCGGGCAATACCAATAGGACACGTTATAGTAGGTGCCCAAGCCATCGGTAGATCATTAGGTCATTGGAATCAAATGTTAACAGCACTCAGGAAACCTGTGGCCATGTGGCATTGCCTCAGAAAACAGTCTGAAGAACCAATAAAGTGTAAAACACAAGTTTAGTATTGTTTTTACGATTTTCATAACAAAAACAATACTTTTTTGTAAGAACACCACATATTATTGAAGCCGGTCTTAAAATAGAGGAGTTCAGTCTAAGGTCAGTGTGGCCAACAAAAAGTGGTTTTTTCTGACAAGAATGACAGTTAAGGTCTACTGGTTAAAACATAAAAATTTGCATGATTTTTATCATTGGGAACATCTATATTGCATTATTAAAATAATGAATACACCCCCGAAGCGTAAATCTTGGAATTTGAAATGACTTTTTAGCTGAATACACAGCATATCGGTGGCCAAAAATTCCAGGAACTCTTGGCAAGTCACCATTTCACTCCTGTTATTCTGTCACTGATTATGTCAAACGTCAGTTATATTTATTTTTGTTGATATTCGTTTAATTGTGTATGTCCATTTCGCTTAGATTTTTGTAGCATTTCTAGTTAGGTGTATCTCTATTCTTCTAATTACTTTTTCCACTGACATCTGACATAACTAGTGACAGATAACAGAGATGAAATGGTGCCATGCCAAGATTTCCTAGAATTTTTGGCCACCGATGTGCTGTGTATTCAGCTAAAAAGTCATTTTAAATTCCAAGATTCACGCTTCGGGGGTGTATTCATTATTTTAATAAAGCAATATATATGTTCCCAATGATAAAAAACATGCAAAATTTTATGTTTTAACCAGTAGACCTTAACTGTCATTCTTGTCAGAAAAACCCACTTTTTGTTGGCCATACTGACCTCAGACTGAACTCCTCTATTGGGAAGTCATAAAATTATTTGGGTATTTCTGTGGTCTTGCGTAAGAGTAATATCGCTATAAAACTAATACCTTGACAGATATTAATGAGCTGAATTAAACAGTGAATCATTTATGATTATTATGTTAATCGATATATAAATGAACCAATTTCTGTCAGCGCATGTGCAGTACAAAATAATATTGTGCATGTGTTGGCTGAAACTAAGAGCTGTTTGACACGGTACTAATTTAAGAACTAAACATTTAGTGCGAGATAATATTGGAAACAATATTGTTTACAAGAAAGTTGACTGTATGATATAGTAAATGAATTTGTTCCTGAATTTGGTGCAAGCGCATGCGCATAGTAACTTGAAAATAGGTCAACATTGATTGATATATTGGTTCGAAAGGTTCCTACATTTTTTTGCTGATCTGTAGTTGATGTATTGGGAAAAGTAGAATTCGATAGATGGCGCTCTGAAATGTCAATGTCATCCTAGCAACGAGTAAAGCAAATCAGATGCCGTATAAGCCCATTGATATTTAAGATGTTTTTAAGTGGTTTTATTTTGCTGTTTTAGTTATTTTCAGTGTGTGTTTTGTAAAACTTTTCCTTTTTCTTTTATTGTGCTTTAGAAATTTGTGTTGTTAAACTAAATTTTGACTCCTAATATTTTTATTTTTGGAGTAATAATTATGGTTGATATTTGTGAAAAGTACAACAAGCGTTCAATTAACTGTTTAGTTTTAGTTCTGATTTCGTGTTTTTATTTTATTTTTGATATAATTATATCTTCAAAAGTTGCAGGGAAGGTGGGTTTGTATTGAGTAATATTTTAAATCTTTAATACCGACTTATTTTCTCTTTGATCTGCAATGAAAACAAAAAATAGAATAACATATCCTCTTCCATAATATCTCTGATTATATATAAGAATATTACCTCAGAATTGATGACAGTTGAGTTAAATAGAAAAACACAGTTTTAAACTTGAATTGAAAAATAAAGTACTAATTTACGGTAATTACGTTGACTTGCATATAATACAAAATCAATGCAAAACTAATTATTTTACTCGTTGCGACAGTTACCATTTTTTCCGCCAGAGGTCTCATTGAATTCTACTTCGCCCAATTGAGAAATATCGATGGAAAAGGAAAAATGTTTATTATTGGGAGGTGCGGTTAAATTTGTTTTTGATTTCAGTTATGTTAACACAGGGTCGGAAAAGCTGTAGCTCTGAACATATCTTTTCTAATGCTTTATTTCGAGCATGTTTATTTTTATAATTATTATGTTTCACAGCATATAAACGAGGATATGATTTGTTAAATTCTATTAGCAATTTTACCTGCTCCTGAGACCATGACATATTTAAGTTTTCAACACAACTCAACGCTACAAAATAAAAGCGCACTTTTATTTATATTTGAGGATATAGCCGTACATAACCTTAAAATCCGATTTGGGCAACCACTGCGCCTGTTTAGTATTATTGTATACAAGAAAAAAGAACATGTGTTCCAATTTCTTGCATGCAAGTTGACTGAAAATGCGCGCGCAACCACTTTTATTCAATTTAGGCTGAAATATTGTACCGTGTCAAACGGCTCTAACTCAAAACGTTGAATTTTTATCGAGTACATGCATTTTACATTACGTATTATACCGGCAAAAGTGTTAAAAATGATAATCTGTATCCCGTACTGAAAGTAATGTGTCAAAATTAACGTCATTATTTTTGTAAGCAACAAAATATTATGCAATTATTAAATAAGGAATTAGAAAAATATGCATTGACACAATTTTTAATTTTAGTAAATTATAACCTCTAACCAATTCAAAACTGTTATGGTTTCAAATTTCGAACTCGTTCATTGGATTAGTTAGGTAACCATTCGTATCATAAACTTCTTCGCGTTAGTGGAGAAAGTTATACACTTTTCTTCACTTCGCGTATTAAGATGGCCTACATATTAAAGTCCACAATCAAACAAATTGTGGACAAATAAGTTACATATTTATAGAATAAATTAATTGTTTGTTGTAAGATGTAGTTATGACCTTTTTTGTAAAAAAAAATAATTGGAAGTGGTTTAATTCCAAACTGTACGTTTATGTTCCGAAGTCAGAGGACCCACAACAAAAGACTCTATACATGTACCTACTCGCGTACAGTATGTCTTTTTCCAAAGATTGTCACTACCCATTCACTTTTCTACATTTATGGTTGTTGTATCGCCGCTTTCATGTTAATCATGTCATCCTTTAGGGTTTAGTGATATAGGTAGGCACTGTGGAAAAGCAAACACAAGACCCTTTCAACCAGGCTTGGGTAGTTTACGAGCGACCTAAGTGGGAAGAGCTCTTCTTTTTCATGTAGAATTTATTTTTCTTACATCTACTTTATTATGGAATGACGCTGCATTAACAACTAGGTATTATTCGAGTTACCCTATAACGATACCAAAGTATGCCTGGTACATGCAAGAAAAAATCGTGTCAGATCTCTCATTAAGGGGCATCTACCTAATTCGACCTTGCACAATTATGCTTTGTATATTTTTTCGTTTCCCTACGTCCTCACGTTTAAGTTCACATAACGAAAATTTTATTAGAAATATGAAAGCTCCGCAACATGTAGGTAGCCAAGCGGTCCAAGCGGATTTTGGTTCACGTGCTACTCTATAAGCTTCGTCAGTACTGAACTGGGAGACCGGCGAGCGTTGTATCAACAATGGAACGGCACGCGACTACCGAAGCAGAAAGACAATGTTAGTCATAGAAGGATAGTTAAGCGAGAGATGGATTTTTATCCGATATTTTAGTGGTAGCAACCGAATTTCAATAAGGAATTGTACGGTCATAAGTAATTTGAGGATTCTGAGATTTTTATATAGTATTCATAAAGCTTCAAATTAGACCCCTTATAAATTAGTTTTTCCATTCAATCCATATTTAATTCTTTACAAGGGCTTAAACTTTGCTTAATATGTATATTTTTCATATTTTTTTCAACAAAATTTGGTTAGCATTTCAAAGTTTTTATTCAATGAGAACTCTAAGTTCAACATTAATCTACATGATATATTTTTTTCTTAATTTTCAATACATCCATTACTTCAAAATTCTTTGCCAAAAATACTTCGATATTTTGTCAAATCGCTGCCGATAGATTCACCTTAAATTAAATGTGAAATCGGAGGCCCCATAGTGATAGTGAACAAAATATATGAGTCATGCAGAAGAAGTGAAGAACTGAAAAAGCGATGAGCTAACTAGCAATAGGACTTCGAAATGAATTGAGCACTCCTAAAGGCGACCGATTATGCCCAACTAAAATAACAATACGCTGGCTCCTCTGACTTTTTAGCACTTTTACATATACAAGCGATTACTATCAAATTATTTACATGCTCAGCAGTAAAAACCGACTCAAAATCAGCAGACTTTTAGTAAATTTAATACCTAATTGGAGTCAACACATAGGGTGACTTCGCTAGTAGTCGGCCATTTTAAATGACATTTAAATTGAATAATAAATTGTTCAGGTGTTTTCTAACTTAGGGTGCCAACTCTTAGATAGTAAGAGAGCACAACTATTAGACTATTTATGTGTTTACTAAGAAAATATTGAAATAAAGTTAGTAATTTTTTGTTAATATTTTTACTTATTTAAAATGCGCATTTTTCTTGTAGTTGGCCATGTATAGTCGGAGCACGTAAATTGAAACAATTTACTTCATATACAGTCAGTGTCAAAATGTCTCAACCGTACTTACGCTATTCGTAAAAATAGGATAATTCGGTAATAATAGCCAAAACTGAGATATTTATTAAATAATTTATTTATAAATTAAAGTTCACAGAAACAAACAGAATGTGTTTGAAAAACGAACAAGACATTTCACGAAAACAAGCATACAATTCCTATCCTATCGTACTTAAAACACATAAAATCCGAACCCCATATACTCTGCATGTTTGCCTTATTTTACCTCATCTATTGTATAGCGTTTTTTAAGCTTTCCAGCGAATATGTTTGTATTTTCCTTTTTGGTTGCTTGGGCATCGTCTGTTCATTTAAAAACCAGGAGGAGTAATTTGAAAAGCCTCACTCACACCACTAAAAGTTACCAGATTGGTTACTAAAGGATGTGTTCCGAAAACGTAGTCAACAGTCGTGTTCCAAATATATTAAATATGCCTTGGTAACAAAGACATTAGTCATAAGTCGATTTCTCCTCTGATCTGCAGTATATTTTTCAGATGTATCTACGCATTAAACAAAATGTAAGACTTTTTCCTGTTTCGTTTCTTATTCAAACATAAGAATATTCAGATCCACATCGACAACAAACAAATTATGGTCATTGTTGATGGTGGAGAATTACAGATAGTCAAGTTACTTTAATTATATTTATTACAATTAAATTGAAAAGAATATGACAATTGATAATATGTTCTGGCAATAACAATACTACAAAATTAATAGCATTGTAGAGCAGTATGCAGTATTAATTTAAACATTTCCAACAGTTATCTTAATGTTGTTTTATATCTTCCATGTCATGTTCTTCCGATGAGCTTTGACGATTTCTTCCCAAATATGTATATAACAAATAAATAGTACCTACATTTGACACGTCAAAAGGTGACACAGATAAATTCAATTTGTTTCAAGAACGTCTGAACGTTTCTTTCGAGCTTGCAAAATTTTGTCCAGCACAAATAACATTTTTGTTCTTCGATCGACATTTTTTATTCACTCATACAATTTTTCAAAAGTCCTGGTATTCCACCAATATTTTCTGCACTATATAATGTTCCTCTACTTCAGTATTCCCTTAATACTCGCTAATAATGTACCCACTGCTTCAGAATATTTTTGGTTTTTCATCCAATATTTATTTATTTATTTGTCAGAACTATCAAAAATGAAAACTATCAGCTGATGTCAATATTAAAAAGTGTTGTGTGAAACTGGGCTGAATCTGACCAATCAGAGGTCTACAGAATTGCCAACTTAAATTCAAATCACTCCTCCTGGTTTTTAAATGAGGTACAAAAAAGCAAAGTTTTGGCGAAAATATGCCAAAAAAAATAGTGAATGAATTTTGTAGCCGACTACTGTAGCCAAATGCCTATTGGGATGCTGTTCTAGCAGTCGGCCACCAAATCAAAACGTTCTCTTATTCCTACACTTACCTTTTTAGGGCCGGTTTTACAAGAGAGATTTATACTAGGTATAGTTATTCTGGAAATAAAGTTATACCAGAATTTATACCTAGTTTAAAACTACTTGGTTTTACGATGCTTTTTTACACCGGTATAGCAATTCTTCGAGTAAGAATAACTATACCCAGTATAAATCTCCTTTGTTAAACCGGCCCTTATAGTTTGGCAAGTTTATCTGAAGCTATGCGGCATCGGTAAGAGGCGAGGAAAACATGGTGCCTATCTGTCAAACGTACAAATGGCGTACGGTACCTATTTCACCAAGTAAAATTGAAAATACAAAAAGGTCACTGACAATACCAACGCACCAACGCCACTGGATAAATCAATAGCAGTCAATTGACGAAGTGAGAGGGAAGATCTCACGCACGCGCTTGCCAATAAGAAGTCAGCTGGTCGATACAAATCACCAATTATGTAATTCGGAAGGTGTGGTCATTATGGTTTTCGTACAACGTTGCCAGAGCTTTAAGAAGGCCATAACAAATTTGGAAAAGTGCTAATTTTTTGATATTCATAAATTGAAAAAAATAATGTTAATAGAATAAATCCAAGGAAACAAGCACATTATAAAATTAACGTTTAATCATATTTTTAATATTGTTAATAATAAAAAGACCCATTTATAATTATTATCACTACATAGTTAGCACTTCAGCTTTTCCATAGTTAAAGGTGGCAATGTCGAATGTTTTCGACTGCATTCCTTTCACGGTTTTAGATGAACTTGCCAAAGTATAGTCATAAAACAGCTTCTAGACACTTATACACTTGCATAGGTATTTCTCTACTTTCATTAAATGCTACTTGAGTTCAGCTTGTAAACATCAGGTAGTTTTTAGGCGGGAATAAAATTGACGTGATAGGATTAATTTAATTCTAAGGTTAGGAGAGAGATGAAAGTTTGCTGGTATAGAAGAAACCTATTTCAAATTGACAGTAAACTCAAATTATTATCAAAAAGGAACTATCAAGTGGGGACCGGCTTATACATTTGCATATTTCCCCACTTTCATTAAATGCTACTTGAGTTCAGCCAGCTTGTAAACAGGTAGTTTTTAGGCGGGAATAAACTTGACGTAAGAGGATTGATTTGATTCTAAGGTTAGAGAAAGATGAAAGTTTGCTGGTATGGAAAAGAAACCTATTTCAAATTGACGGTAAAGCCAAATTATTATAAAAAGGGGCCGGCTTACTAGCGAAATCACCCTATACAGTCCCTGAACTACTAAGAGAAAAGAATGGAGGTTTATAAAGTTGGCCAAAATAATTTTACTAAATACTATTATAGTGGGACATACACTCACACCACACTTGTCACACTATTCATTAGACAACCTAGTTACCATGCAGATAACTTGGCTTCCTATCGAATACTTAAGAGGGTATCATAAATAGGTGAATAATTGGTAAATAGGAGCTAAATAAGCTGCAGTCAAATCGTGAAGAAATATAACCTAAAATGCAATTTAATAGAAATTAACTTGCATTACTTGCAAAGCTGCAGCTATGCAACATTTTGTGATCCTAGTGCTAAGTCTTAATTGTAAATATCTTCAAACTTCTATAGGGCGTGTTCACCAACTGACAAGTTGGAACTAATGACAGTCGTTCTGAGGACAAACAATCATTTCAGATTTGTAATTTAGTTGTTTCGTATTGATTGAATGATCCTTATTATTATAAACTGTAAGATAGAGCTTTTAAAATACCTAAGCCATTGAAAACAATGTCGAA
This sequence comes from Galerucella tenella, assembly GCA_910591685.1. Classification (NCBI taxonomy): domain Eukaryota; kingdom Metazoa; phylum Arthropoda; class Insecta; order Coleoptera; family Chrysomelidae; genus Galerucella; species Galerucella tenella. The sequence continues at coordinate 5,587 of CAJUYH010004737.1, read as the reverse complement.
GAAACCACCAAATCAAACGAACTCAAACACGATCGAAATAACTATTAAGAACCAGTGTTGAGCAAAGAACGATTGTTTATCACCAGGGCGACTGTCACATATGACGTTACGTGGAGTTGCCCTATAAACTTCAACAAAAAATACGTAAGCGAAGAACAATATTTTGGCTGAACATATAAGCCCCTGTTCTTCAGTCCATTGAGTTAAGGTATAGTGAGTATCACGCTAAATGGTAGTGGCTAAACAATTATAATAAAACCAATGGGCTCATTTACATATTCTTTTTATTTTACCATTAGGAAGAGCACATCATTTTGAGGCTCTGTGCAAAAAATTAGACGTCAGCGAGACTCCTAAGTCGCCTAAAAAAATTAAACAACGCTCCTCTCCGAGTTTCAGGCGTGACGTCATCGCATATGAAATCTCTCATTCAGAGAGCGGATACCGCGCCGATCGGTTTTTGGTCGGATGGCTACTTAGCTAGTAACAGTACTTTGCTTGCTTATATGCTTATTATTTTTCATTATACGTTTTAGCAAAGTCTAAACAGTGTTATGTTTGTGAAATAAGAACGTTTAGAAATAATTTAAACTATTCGACACAATGGACCAGAACCAGAGTAAAAAAGCTATAAAAAGCTATATATTGTGCGGTTCCAGAATGTAAAAGTACAACGATTAAAATATCTAATAAGGATGCAAAAAAAACGGAAAGACAGAAAAAAGACTCAAAGCATTCACTGATAAGTCAACATACTTTGTTTGTGTATTTTTAGGATTTCATTTTTCTTCAATCAGAATCGTTATAAATTACCCTTTAAAATACGTTGTGAATCCATATTGAGAAGGTTATTGAAAACCACACGCTTGTATTGATCTAAATTTATTAAAAAAACTAGATAATATTGTTCTTATAGCTTGTGGTGTTATTAATGTTCAAAATTATTTAATAAAATAATGGGTCAGTTCTTCACAAATTGAATTTTATTGAATACTGCTTTTTTCCAAAGAACAGGTAATCTTTTTCAGTGAGGTGCATGTGCAATTGAATCTGATATAAACATTTGGAACCAATATTACCTGCTTCATCAAAATAAGTTTTTCTTGTTCTTTTCAACATTGGTGATTTAATTTCCACTACACATTCATCATGAATAGCATTTGGACAAGCTCCTTCAATTATGGGCAGTCTGCAGTTAAAAAAATTGCAGTTTTTTACTGAGTAAAGGCCAATTCTCACTTTCATGCAAGCCACGTGCTCGGCACAGGCAAGGCACCGAATCGGCAAAATATCTTTTTCATTGATCATATGGATTTTGTGTGGTTAATTCACATTATGCCGACAACGTCTCGGCAAGCGACGGCCTTTGCCCGCGGGGTTCTTCTCAAACAATATTTGCCGAGCATGTTCCGTGCAGGTTCAGACAAGTGTGAATACTTTACCGGCTTGGTAGTATTTGCGTTCCTAGGATTTTAGAAGTTTAGTGGTCAGCATGTCGTCTCGTCAGAAGGACATTTTTTCATTGGAAGAAGATGAAATCGTTATCGAATATGTTAGAGAAAATGAAGCTATTTATGATTTCTCTAATAAAAGATACGCTGACAGTATGTATAAAAACACATTATGGAACACTCTTTCTTGAATTGTTCATTTCAAGTTCTTCTTCATCTAACATCAGAGCAATTTTTATTAACGTAGAAGTGGGGAACATCACTTTTCACAAAGCTGAAAACTACGAACCCACGGCAAGCCTATTGCAGTGTGAATTGCCTCAAAAAATCTTGCTCGCGCCGAGCATGTGCCTTGCCGTTGCCGATTCGGTTCCTGGCACGTCTAATGAGAAAGAGCCTTAACCTGCATCGTTATCTCCGTAACTTTGTCCACCAGACCAGGAATAAAATAAAACATCTGGAATCACCATGTATATCATTTGAGAGAGCATGTATTTATGAAAATATTGACAGTGACATTCTTGCCGGAAAACAGCCAAAAACGATGTGTCACATAGTATAAAATTATAATCTAATAAACTCGTGTTTTTTATTAAAAAAATTCATAATCATTAGCAAGTCCACTTCTGGAAGATTTGAGGAGTCTGATTTTTTGAAATCAGGTCTACACATTTTATTTTATTCACGCAAAATTTTGCGAGTAATTCAAAATAAATAAATTCTACGCGAGGCACGTTACAGTCAGAAGCGTAATGTTAGTGCACATTAACTTTCGTATGCGGTGACGTCACAGTCATAGTCTTCGGCCCGCTACGGTATGCTTGTTTAATTCGTTTTATTAGGAGAACGACATATTCTATTGACATGAAATTTTCAGAATTATATTTTTATCCTTAATACTTTGTTTTACGACAGTTAAAAATGATTTAAAAATGTTAGTAAACGAGCCCATAAGACCCTTAAGTTGTCAAACCCAAGATTGACCGGCATAAACAATAATTTCTAGGTAAAGATTTCCTACACAATGGCATTTAACCAGGTAGTTTATTGCAGTTGATGAGCCAATACGATTTAGCGTTAAACTTACTATATTATATACCTATATCGTCAAATGGGGCTACTTTGATCAGTTTTTTCGCTTTTATTCTAAAATCCGGAGAAGCGCGTAAATATTTCTGATTGTAAAAAATGCAAGGTGATGTAAGAAGTTGTCGTGTTTTAGCCATGTTAGGCAGCGTTTCAGTCAAGTAACCCCAACCATAGAATACTATGAAAAAAAAATTTTAAAAAGAAATTTTCAAAATTGAAGAGAACAACTCTTTTAAACTGAAAATAACAATTCTTTAACTCAGTTAAGATCGATATTTTTGAAAAAATACGATCCCACCATCGACTTTATTACAGCAATAACTTCAGTCGTTTGGATGATACTTTCGTCTGGCACACCAGGGAACACGAAGAAATTTGTTTTTTTCCCCACTCGTTCCCTTATGATCGGGGTGATCAAAGTTCCCATACCAATCGATCAAAGTTACCCCAGGACGTCTATTCTTGAACAATGAGCGGCATAGATTTATGGCGAATGATCACATGAGGCGATCGTCGTTATATTCTTATAATTGATCTCATGAAAATCATACGCTGCGCATCGCATGGTCCGAAATAGAGCAGCAGGGTCGAGTGAATTGGCGCTTGCCTAGTAAAGAGGTTTTTTGGTGTTACTATTTTTCTATGCATTCCGTAATTATTATGTCAGTTCTCTGTTTCTTTGAATCTTAAATTCATGTGCATAGAGTTGAAAAAAATACTTTGTCGTGAGTTTTAGTGGTTTTTAGTGTTCTCAATCGGTGTTTTATTATGGACATGGAGAACTATTATTAGGAAGTACGTATTGACGAAGATAGGGGCTCCAGATTCTTATATGACCATCGCTTGGAAGCATGCCGTTTGTGGGGGCACTTCTTTTGTAAGAAGTGAAACGCGACTGACTCATTTTTATTCAATTTTAATACTAATCGATTCACCAAACAGACTACCTTTTTTATTATTGGTAATAGAATTTAACAAAACAAATATAAAAAGTAATTAATGACAGAAAATTATGACAACCGTACAAAAAAAGAGGCTAAAAATAACTAAAAAGTAGATCTTTTGTATCAAACAATGCTGGCAACAACGCAAAAATTTTGAACGTTCAGATGTAGGTCATATGTAGGTTCAAGAATTAGTCGATTTCGACCGTGGGAGTCGATAGATCGCACGAGATAGACCCCATTGTACGAGAGAAGCATCGGATCGTATGATTTTCAAGAAAAGCTACCCAGGTGATTTTGGAAGGTTCCCAAAGAATGTAAGCAAACCACAGAATATGGAGGGTATTACTTATGAGGAAATTAAAATTGGAAATTATTTCACCTTTTTTCACATGAAAACGGAAATGACCGGCACCGAACCTGCCTTGTCGCTCTCTGGGAACATCTGACTGAATGTGTGGTTAGTTGCCTGCATTCTCTGGGCACGTGTATATGTTGAAAAGCCAAAAGTCAAAGTTACCCCAGAATAATCAATGCAGCCCCGTTTGACGGTATAGGTATACAATATATTTTTATTTCTGTTTTTTATTTCGTATTTTTGAAGCAGTTGCTCATTTGTTTGTAACAGATATTTGAAATTAACTGTATTGGCATCGGTGCTGAGTAATGTCGATAATGTATTTGCCTTTCTCCAAATATATCTAAACTCTGTAAACATAGTGTTGATTCATATCAAAGTAGTGATTTTAACTTTTCATGCTTTCTATAAAAGAATAATCCAATGGATGTCATCAAATGTTCAAAAACCTATAAAACGTTCATCTATTGATATAGTTTATTGACATAGCCAGTCTCCTTGGTAGGGGAAAGGGGGGATAATTCAACCAATTTTTAATGTTTTGCCTAAATTATAGCAATAAAAACAAATTTTGTTGATTATGTTGCTTTCAATAATTAGTTCAACACCTTATTATTTATAACACATACTTATAGAAAATAGTTTTTTGAAATCTTCAAAAATATTTGCAATTTGGTTGAGTCTACCCTAGTAGTGAGGTTGTTTCAACCACGAAGTGGTGTAGATTCAACCTATGAATAAATATAGTAATTTCTTATTTAAAACTCAAAACTCAATGTGCCGTTCCACATTATGATTATGTATGGGAAGTATGGGAAGGATTACAATATTATCGTCTCGTTCTACACACGAAATATCTTCTTTGTTTGGAAAGACAAATGAATTCGAATTATTTTTTCTTCTTCAAATTTTATTTCGTTATCATTTAGGCCCAGTTGTACAGTCTCGGTTCAAGCCTTAGTTCTACTGAACTAAGTTCAGGGATGAACTAGGTTCAGAAATATGTTTCCGTTGTACAGGTCATATTTGAGCCCAGCTCTACAAAACTTGGCTTAAGGAAATATATGTTATGTTGGTAGCGTTTGCACGTGCGCAGTTGATTCTTTCTGTCAAGAATAAAATTTTATTTGTAAGAATATGAAATTTTCACGAGGTTTTTGATCTATGTTCATGTGTTGTTGTTTGTTGATTATTAATCTTGAAAAATAAATAATTCGTGTTTAGATTTCATTAAAGTAATTTATTATTATAACTGATGTCTCACAGCATAATTGATATTGGGTATGTTGTGAAAATGTATAGGTATATGGTTCAATATTTACATTGTCAACAAAGTTAACTGCTGCTTCATCTTCTTCATTGTTTGGAGGATCTGGCTCATTCAAGAGTTTAGCAATATTCTCCAAAACTGCTAAGGCAATCACGACAGCCTCAACTTTTCCTCTTTTCAGTCTAATTCCAAAAGCAAGTATAGGAAACCTATAAAACTTTTGAGAGGCATTTCTAAATTCAGGTTGAGTTTCAGGCATTCGAATATACTGGTGATAAAGCCCTGCCAAAGCTCTGATTACCTTCCAAACAATACGACTTGCTGATCCTTTCTCTATGCCAACAAAATCCCCAACTGTCTGAAGTTACGAGCACCATTCGTTCAGTAGTTACAGCATGATTCCTAAAAAGATATCAATTACAAATGGATAACAAAGGAAAATAAACACACTCACCAATCTGTTGGAGACGAGATT
>CAJUYH010004736.1:0-25902 GCA_910591685.1 Galerucella tenella | reverse complement strand
ATCTATGAAAACTTAGGTAATCCAGACAATGATAACGGTGATGTTCTGATAGCAGAACCACTCAATAATCAAGGACAACATGGCAGTAGAAGGAATGAGGGTGAGAGATAGAATTGTACAGGAGTATAACCAATAAATTTATTATATACAAATATCAAATACAACCGAAAACTGTTACTTTCATAATTTAAGAAAAAAGTTACCATATAATATAGTGTGTTCAAAAAGTGATATTATTGTTTTTTTGTGATTACTGAAGTTTGAAAACTATAGTATTGATTTTCAATTAATTAAAATTAAGATCATGATTTTTATAATTTTGTTGTAAATTAATATTTTTGAAAATCATTTGGAGTTACTATTCGAGAAATAATGAAATAACCATCCTGATTTTTGGAAAGTCCAAATACATTTTGCAACTTGAAATTGTTAGTAAAACATTTTATTGAGGAAATTTCATTCTATTTGTGAAATAAAGAGAAAATTCAAACATAACTAATATTATATTACAGTACAAAGTCAGGTACATTCAAACTAAAAATAAACATTGCTTTCTATAACAATAGAATAAAATAAAAAGTCTCTGATAGTTTCAAAATAATGCAGAATCATTAATTCTCTCGACAAAACCATTTATTCAGTATTACCTACATAAATGGAAGGGTGCTGTTTTATTCCAGTTCTTGAGAGGTACTTTCTTCAAAAATCACCTGCCCACCTAGAAGCTGACTTTTTTGTTAAATTCATTCATTTAAATCATTACATTTGTTGTTACTTGTGGCAAATAATTGTTCAAGGTTCTCAATTCATTAGCACCATCCTTCAAATTGGAATTGGAAGAAATATCGCCCAAGGAAGATTTTATTGTGTTTTTTATTTCCCTTAACTCTTCAATGGTTTCCCTGTATTCATTGTGAAAGTCCATTTTCTATCTCTCATGAGGTGGTTCCATATTATCGTTCTGGGGCATAGTCTTTGATGTTGATGGGGTATTTGATGCTGTTGGTGTATTTGATGTTGATGGTACATCAACACTATTTTTGCAGGAATCTGCTTCAAGTGATACATTCACACCTACAGGTACACCACTTTCTGGATTATTTAATCCCACAAAGTTTTCTCCTAATAAAGGAAAGGAAAGTTCTAATTCGCTCAGTTGTGTTACATTATCTAATCCACTCCCAGTGCGAGATAATGATGCTCTCATTGCAGCACCCTTTTTTTAAAGAATACTTTAGATCTGACCAAGTCTACAAACCAAAGTTCAAATAAGTTATAAAAAATCTAAATATTTCATATGTTAGTTTACCTTCTGCCATTTTTCAGTAGGTTTCGTTCCATAGCCTAGAGCATTCAGATTATGGGCCAATTCGTCCCAATGTTTTTTATACAGATCCTTTCCTCGAGGACCAACAAATTTACCCGTAGCCAGAAAAGAGTGCTTCTCCATGGCCTCTAACATAATCTGCCAGTTGGCCTCTCTTACTTTGAATGACATTATTTTTATGAAAATAATTAAATTACCTCAATTACCAAAAAATTAAAAATTGCTGATTATTTATTATTGGGTAGTTCCCTTGTTATTGACACAAAACCATAGAAATATAATTATATCTAATAGATATAATTATATTATAGATATTATCTATGCATAAAATCCACAAAACACAAATTTCCATGCGAATGGAGGACGTCCTTAAGACATATTCCGACAATATCCGATCATTCTTCCGTGAGAGAGTTAAAATAGCAACGTACTATCGTTTCGATTTACGTCTCGTCTCGCACGGATACGATACGATCGATTGTTATAATCCCACTCCTGGTATGCTGTAAAAAAGATTACAATCAATCTTGCTTCAAAACTTGAAATGAAGTCAAGTAACCTTGAGAATTTCAATAATCGCTATGCTCTATGCGAAAAATTGATATAAAATTGCAAGTCAAGGTTGAAAAACGTCAAGATTTTAACGCACGTAGAAACCCTGGGTCCTTTAGCTTGAAATGAATCCTAAACAAGTCTAATAACCTAGAAATTTGGATAATTTTGTATTTTTGTGGTAGTTTTTTAAGAAGTTTTTAACATGGATATAATTGTGTATGTAGAATTATTAGAAATTGAAACACAAAGGCAAGTGCCTAAATTGAAAATTCCATATGTAATTGAAATTTATTGGTGTTTATTATTCAAGTTTCACTTTAAAAGACCGCCAAAATTTGTTTCATATTTCTGACCTTTTTAGGCGTAATTTAAATAATAATATAAGACTTCTGAGGGATACAAGTGATCCACTTGCATTGCCAGAGCAAAGTTTTGGATTGCTTTATAGAGTATCTCGAGATCCTAATCATTGGTTATTAACACAAATTGGATCCCACATGAGGGAAGGTGAAAGAACCACATGCATTCCAAAATATCTAAGGGTAAGTTTGTCAATGTTGAAAATTTATTTTTGTAGAAGATTCAGGTTATCCACTAGAACCATGGCTCCTGACACCAATTGCCCATCCTGGAAATGAAAATGAACGACAATTTAACATAGCTCATAGAAGAATAAGGAATGTAGTGGAAAGAACTAATGGTGACTTGAAACAGATATTTCGCTGCATATGTAAGCACCGTACTCTCCATTATGCACCAAGAAGAGCTGGTGCATAATAATAAAATAATAATAAAACATTACATTTGTTTTAGATGACCAAAATGAAAATATTGACGATAATGACCATGACGAAGATAACAATAACAATCCGCAAGGAAACAATTTGCAAGAAGGCCGAATTGTAAGAAATGCAGTAGTTGAAAATTACTTTCATAACTGATAACCATAAATATTTAGGGCTAATAATCTAAGCTTCAATATTTGTAACATCATAATTTATGGATTCATATAATGTTAAGTCAATCACAAGATAGAGGTCACTATGTGGTCTAGCCAAAATATTAATCACCAAGACACCAAGTAGGCATCTCAATAAATGTAACTTCTGTCATTCTGATGATGATATTTGAAATATCAAAATAGTTATAAAATAATATCTTAGAATTTTCATAATTTTTTCATTTAAGTGGATTTAATTAGAAACTTTAGTTTCATTTATAATAGTAATATGAATATTCACAATACCTTTTAATATTTTTAAATATATTTTTTTTGGATTTGTCAAGTACAGGGTGTGATACCATGTACTTTACAAAACTAAAAATTAGAAAACTGTAACTGTACAATGTGATTTGTAGGTAAAGAGGGGGTGAACTCTGCTATGACTGATTTAGCATGCATTAAAAAAACATCCAAGTTGGTCCAAATGACATTTATTAAAAAATTAACAGTTAAGTAAATAAAATTATTTTGGACAAACTAATTTTTCATTGCTTCACTCAACAAATTAAGGCTCGTTTTTATGCCATCCATACTGTTTTTCAGCATCTTTATGCTTTTAATTAAATAGGTTGTGAAGTCAAACTCTGATGGTTCTAAAAAAATATTGCTTAATATAGTATAGATATGCAATCAAAGATTTCATACTATGGGTTTTTCCCTAAGATTCTTCTTTCTTTTATATTTTCGTATTTTGTAGGTTGATTCTATTTTCTTTTTACTAAAGCCAAGCGCAACAACTCCTGGATAACCAAAAATTAAAATTTTTGAAAACCTCCAAAAGTTTTCTCTCCAGATTGGTTAAAATCTCTATTATAGAAATGCCACCTCCAGTTAGTTCTAGCTCAAAGTGAATACGTCTTGCTTTGGCTTTTAGTTTATTTTTCCACTTAATGAACACCTTAAAAACAATTTCGTATAAAAGTTCGTAATTAGAATTCAATTGACATACCTACCCAGATACTCAATATATAAGAGAGTTATTGGAAACACGAATTTACTGCCTTGCAATAATTGTGAAATAAATATACAGTGCTCGACCTCAAAGCAGACTTAAAATTTGGAGTTATTGAAATATGAAACTCTATAATGACATTAAATTAACGTAGACAGATCACCTATTGTGACATATAAATATGAAACATGAAATAAAGTCGGGATAGTGCACTGCAGTAATCGCGCACAAATAAGGACAAGCACTAACCTTAATAATATTTCCCTTATTCAAAACATCGAATGCTCATGCGTATATGTCACTATGAGGACAGCACTATTAATGCTTGACCTCATAGAAGTTCCAATAACTCTCTAGTCACAAATTAAGAATACAGTTTCCACTTTATTAAGAGGGATAATAACTTCAGCAGTAGAAAATAAACAAATTTACCCTTTTCCTTTGGGATACAGTTCGCGTTGGTACAAATTTTTCTTTATTTAGTTCAAGGCAAAGATCTGAAAAATCTCCTTCGTCATAAGTTTTTTTTTTAAGTTAATGTACATCTCAAACTGCTCTACTGTAGTGACTATAAAGAAAAATAAAAATACATTTACAAAAAGAGACATATATATATTTATTTCAAAACAAGAAAATAACATTTTGTCTTTAAATTCTGCTCTCCCGGACTGCAACTGCTGGATTGTTGATTGAATCAGCAACTGCCATAATAGATTTGGCAATATCTTGCAGCCCATTGTTTGTTGATTGAATGTGTTCATCCAAAAGTACTCAAATGTACAGAGTAATAATTTACTTATTAATTAATAATTTATCTATTAATAAACTTAACTCAAAAATATTACACTAAAAGAAACCCTGCTCCAAACAATATAAATTGGAATAAAATTATGGAGATTTAAAAAACAGTATATTATTCAACAAGCGTATAATGATGGCTATTACCCACGAAGATGAAATTGCAACACGAGCCGGAGGCGAGAGTTGTAACATCTGAGTGGGTAATTGCCATTATGCGCGTGTTGAATACTATACTTTATCCACAACTATATATATATGCCCACATTAGCCCCATGATTAAGGTTACCTAAAAATAATTTGATTAAATTGGAAAGTACTAAGCTGAAAATTACGTTATTGTAAGAATACCTTTGTCATTAGATAGGTATGATCTGGCGCTTCTTTAATAAATTTACTGACCTCTTCGGGCGTAAAAGTTTTAGATTTTTTTGGTTGATGGCCCTCGGACTGTCGTTTTAAAAATGCCTGTAACTTCATGTAAGTCTCTAGGTGTATACTATGGTACATATTCAATGTACTTTTCAGCATAGAATAATATGCCCACAATGATGATGACTTGTATTTTTTAGCAAGTTCAACAAAATACACTAGGATAACATTCTCAGAGAAAGACGATGTTTTTTGTGCAAGTTGCCAATCCATTAAACTTTTGTACACCGCATCATATTTACCTTTTGACTTGTTAGGCAGGAGATTTTCTGTAGCGCTAGCCTTTAGCGCTTAGCATTTTAAAATGTCTGCCGGTGTACAAGACATATCTTCTAAATATGATTCACTATTAGACATTTCTCTAATGATACCAGAGATAAGAAGTGAATTTACAAATTGTCAAATTTGACGCAACGATTGAGTAATATTATTTCATCGAACTGTCATTATTATTCAATTCTATATGGTAATGCATGGCATTACTTTATAAAAATCGCATATTTAACAGATATATTAATTAATAGTTGTGGATAAAAGCATTTTTCCATACTCTCTTATCTATACTTACACCTAGCTGATTTTGTATGACATGAAACGCCTTTCTTTGCTTTCTTTTTTTTATCTCTATCCTCACATTCAAGGTCTACATGATCTGCTTGAGCTTCTGTTTCAAAAGCTTCTTCGGCTCCAGGGTCTAAGTCTTGGGTTTGGGAAGAACTGCTGCTTCCAGGAACATCTTGAAAAAGGTTTCCCTCCAAGTCCACTACATATAATTCTAGAATATAAAAAATTTTTGATACTCAAAACAAATCAAATTTTTTGCTACAAGTTGATTAAAAACTAAAATTACTACAATTTGGTTTCTACTTATGTTTTTTCGCTATTTGAAATTTATTCTTGGTATTCTTACCAATATTTTACTCTGCAAGTCCCAGCTCGGGTACATTTGAAATGCCCGTGCTAGCATCAGGCCCATTACCTCGGCACATTCCTTTTCACTATCGTTTATAATTTTGTTGGATCGAATTTTGGCTTTTATGTGTGATTTCCACTCAATGAATGCCTGTGAAATACATGTTTTTTTAATGCTAATTACTCATCAGTTCATTTCCAGTATTTTTCATAAATTAATTATGAAGAAAACTATGTTGGACAGTTTGGACAATTTAAAAGTTGTTACTTACCTTTTTCCACCCTTCTCCATTTTTCTGGGCACCTCCAATAGAGTTTAGGACTTGGGAAACTTGTTCGCAAGCCTCCCTTTTCTTATCAGGTGTGCCTTTGCCCCACCTAATTACATCTGAATTTTCAATTAAATTCACTATAGTCTATATAGAAAGGACAAGGAGTAATAAATCATTCATTTAAGTAGATTTCATAGACGTACCAAAATATATTTTAAGAGGGTATACCGTAAGGTACATTTTGTATTGAACGAATGAGTTGCAGCTATGCTAAAGAATATACGATTTAGGTCAGAGGTAACGGGATGTACTAATTTAAAAAAAAAAGTGATAGAGGTACATAAATTTTAGTAAGTTTGATAAAGAAAGGCAACACAGTTTATTCATAATTGAAAACAAACCAATCTGTAACAATAATTATTTTATATATTTTTGTTCTTTTTGTAAGAAGATTAATTCAAACTTTGAATATTGTAACAAATAAATTACAATGAAATATATTTAAAAAAAATTAATTAAAGTCAAGATAGCAAGATATCGTTACAATTTTTATTAAACTCAAAGAAGCAAAATGAATATTTTTTATTTGTATTACTCCTATATGTAGTGTTTGGGGACTTTTTCTCAGAAATTTTAAATGGCAAGTGGCCTACTGTAATCGGCTTAATACGATTACACCTATTTACAGATTATTCGATTATTGAGAGGGATTTTCCAAACAACCCAGTTTTCTTAGAAACATTATCGGGAATATTATTTTAAAAGAAAGTAGGTACATTAAATCAGTACTTAGTATTAGTTCTTTGAGTAAAGTTGTATGAAGTTGTATGGTTTTCATAATATTGTAAACAGTTGGAATATATTTAAAACATTTGTTGAATGTTAATTGTGACATCAGTGCAAGAAGATACGGACTATCCAAAACTCTCCAGAATGACATTATGCAAACTTTTGAAAGATGTGGGTTTCAGATATACAAAAACTAATAGAAAATCTCTCTTGATAGATAAACCGGAAATAGTTTTTTGGAGAAGAGACTATTTAAGAAGCATTCGACATGCCAGAGAACAAAATTTGAAAATCTTCTACTTAGACGAAACATGGATAAATGCTGGATATACAGTTTCCAAATCTTGGCAAGATGAAAACATTAAAAGCGGAAGGCAGGCATTCGTGGAAGGTTTGTCGTTAGGTTTGCAGCCACCATCTGGAAAAGGAAAAAGACTTATCATTGTCCATGTTGGAAGTTCTGAAGGTTTTGTTGATGGTGGATTATTAACTTTTATTTCAAAACGCACGGGGGACTATCACGAAGATATGAATGGGGATGTCTTCGAGGAATGGTTTGTTCAAATGTTGGATCTGATTCCAAAAGGGGCTGTTATTGTTATGGACAACGCAAGTTACCATTCACGGTTACGAGAAGCATTGCCCACAAGTCGTTGGCGTGAAGCAGAGCTTTTGGAGTGGCTTATTTCGAAAAATTTTAAGTTTCCCAAAGATCCACTAAGGAAAGAACTTTACAGAATTGCAAAAATGAACAAGAATAAATACAAAACCTACATTGTAGAAGAAATGGCTTCTTCTCGTGGTATATCAGTTCTTCGACTTCCCCCTTATCATTGTGAACTTAATCCCATAGAATTAATATGGGCTCAGGTAAAGGGGGAAGTTGGAAAAAAAATACTACTTTTGAAATAAACGATGTGAAATTGTTTGAGAGTGCTGTAAGTCATGTTAGTAAGGAAAATTGGACAAACTGTATCGAGCATGTTATCAAAGTAGAGGCAAATATGTGGAAAATTGACAATATTTGTGATGATTTAATCGACCCTATTATTATTAATGTCAACAACGATTCTTCCTCTTCCGAGTCGGATATAGAATAAAATGTAAGTAATAAATGTATTCCAATAATTATTTCTTTTCATTTTTCATTATATTATAATTTAAAACGTATTTTTTCCCAAAATACACACCACTGCATTGCGTTATTGCTTATCTGCTAATCCTTTAACAATGAAGAAACCCTAAATTTTGCTACAACTGAAACAAATACGGGGTCGATCTACCTGGTTTTTAGATTTACGGAAGAAATGTAATTTAAAGTAAGAGATTTATCAAAAATTTCATGGTGCTCCCTGTAAAGGTTTTGCATACTTAATTAGGGTTTATTACTCCTCGTACTTTTTGTACATACTATAATTCTTTGTATTGGCCGGCTGTAGCTTTTTTGGAGGCATCTACAAAAGTAAAATAGAAATCAGCTTACAAACCTACCCAATACACAATATGCTAAATGTAATAAACTGCTCCCTTTTTTCTAGCTATTTTAATACCTACCCAAGTTTTTTGTTAAGATTACTTACTTTTGTGGATAAAACTTGCCGACAAATCACTGCATAAAACAGACACAGCACACTGTGAAAACACTAAAAACGAACGTATGGCCAGGCTAAAGTTAGGTTAATGGCTTAATTTTCTCTTCGTTTTTTTCAATGGATTATGAAATATCCAATGTTGCCAGCAGTAAACTTGAAATGAATTTCAATCAATTTCCTTACAATCAATTGTGGTTACTGCATACCATTTGATTTCAATATTGACAGAATGTCAATATTTAATTGTTACCGTTCCAAGATTGAAATCAAGTCAAGAATAGTTACAGCATAGGTCTGGTTTGTTCTGTTGGTTATAGTGGGAGCTCAACGGTTACAATATTATCCAAATTTTCTTACACTGCCCCCGGTCTAAACAATTTTGATCAGGACATAAACATATTACTGCACTGGTCATTTTCGCAGTTGAACGTATGTTTGTAAGCTGATATAGTGGTTTGAAAGTCTAATGTTATGAAAATTCCTACAAACTGTGCACTTCAAGAGTGTTTATTTAGAGCACCAAATCTTATGAGGTGTCTATATGAATTCTCAAGGGGATCCTGGCTTAAACGCTTGGGCAATAGATTATAAAACTCGTTTTGTTTTAATACACCCCAGATTGCCCTAATGTTATTGATATTGAATGCCCAATTCTTAAGACTCGGGGGATTTGAATGTCCCTGGCAGATCTTTCGATAAATTTCATCGTGGTCAGCAGTGGCAAAGCTTGTTTATTCCAGAAGCGATAGTGATAATGTCTCATTTAAGCCACACCGTAGAATCTTGCCCTGGTCATGATGTTTGCTCGACCCATTAAAAGAGTCAAAAAAACGTCAAAGAATGCTAGCAATTCTGCTGTGTCTCTATTCTATCGCCAATGACCTTTTGTGAATCTGTAAATAGATTACATATTGTGATGATCTGAAAGCAGGTGAATCCAATTTAAGGCGAAGAATTTGTAATTAAAGAAAATAATTAATTTATATCCCACATAGCAGAGAAGAGGATTTATTAGAATCAAGTTCCTGAAATTAGATAACCTATAAATTTATTCATCGTAAAAACATTCATTTCGCAATTGCATATTTCTTATATAATAAGTTAGTTAAGTTTTTTAATATTAGTAGTTATAAATAAAAAGGAAGCTTACCTTAATAATTCAGATAATCCAAAGCAATTAAACAATTCCTTTTCACGTAATTCCAATCTAAAACAACACATGGTAAAGTCTGTGCGCATGTTCAAAGTTTCAAGTTTCGAATCATTCTATTTGTATTACGAGGGGAACGTGAATTTTAAGATAATAATAAAGAGTAGGTAATAATAAAATCATTAAATAAAAGGATAAGGAAACGGAATATTTAGTTGCTGAGGATAATAAGAGAAAAGAGTTTTTAATAAAAAAGAAAGGTTTATAAAGTAGGGAAATAATTCTTCAAAGTTTGTTTTTTTAAATTTATTAAAATACATAAAAAATTAAATATTAAACGTTTTTCAAAAACTATTAAATCATTTGATCAGACTTTAATTTGAGGGAACCGCAACTTGGGAGAGAGTTAAAATTGTTCTTTTTTAATAGCTAGTCGAATTCTTCAAACAAAAATTTAAAGTAACTATACCAATTTTTTAAAAAATAAAGGCGCCCAAAATAAATAATAATAAAATATAACCGAATAATAAAAATATAAAAATAAAGGAATACACCACCCCAATTAAAATATTACAATATATATAAAAATGCTTATATCAACATATGCACAATATGTGAATATGAACAATAGACATGTCAATGGAAATAAAGTGCAGATTTTTCCTTACAGTATGTTACATGGAGTAATTTTTAAAAATTGATCAAACTTTTTTTACTATCTCTACTAATATTATTACTTATTTTGAATTAATTATTGTAAGCCTTATGCTTAAGTGGCTTAGGGCCATCTATAAAAAATCTTACCAATGCTAACTGCTTACTACTAAGAGTAGCTGCAACGCGTTGGCTAAATATTTGAACAGCATTTCTAACCTTCATTTTTTTAATTTTGTTTTTATTCACATGTTTCTCATTGATGTGGGGCAAAACTCTCAAACCATCAGAGGCAAGACTATCGTATTTGTATAATTTTTGAATATGTTCCCATTTAGCAGTCTTCATCACATTTCTTCTAACATACATGAGATCCTTGTTCATTAGATTATTTCTTATACCTTTTATCAAATGAGGATGATCAAAAATTGGGTATACTCTCCAATCACTAATTTCAAATGATCCTTCCCTATAGTTTGGTATTCTATTCCTAAGGTATTTTTCTCTTGTTTCCGTTATCAATCCATGTATGTCAGCTTCGTTATTCTGATCAAAAATAACTGTTATAGGCTTCAAATTTATTCTTAAAATTTCAGTAATCACCTGCCGCAACAAATGTTTAACTTGGGGTGCTTTTGCACCACCTCAACCAGGTAGATGAAAAGATATGGGTGCTTTCCATGGCTTTTTCATTCCTCTTGCCATAAACACCAAATCATGTTCTGCCAAATGACTCTCCCGTATGCCAACTTCCATATCTTCAAATCCTTCTATAAGACCAAGGTGTTCATTATAATGTAAGCCAGGCATAATTGCCATCTCATCAAACAGTATAGCAACATATTTTCCACTGTCATTCATTTGATAATTCTTGCAGTGAATTAAAAATCATTTTGTGAATGCCTGGACCACTAACAAATTTTTCGAGCAGTCTTGATAATGTTGTCTTGCTTAGCAATACAAAGAATGTCGCAAGAAAATTGTATGGTTTGGGACTCTTTTGAAACAGGGACAGTGACAAAAGTTTTTCTTCCAAAATGAACCTTCGTAAATTTTTGTACTTTCCTGACTCCCTCAATTGACAGTTGATCAGTACAGCTGCCATATAATTAAACTGTTCAAAATTTTCTTCCAAATTGTGAAATTGTGTTTTTTTCCAATTCCTCAGCTTCAAACAATCTTCCTTTCACAGTTTTTCGGCTGGATTTTACTTGATTGTACTTTTTGTACATATATTCCACAACAGAGTACATTTTTCCCTTTCTAGGTGTCATTATATTTCTACTAATCCCAACTTCTCGAATAATTCTAAATGGGAAAAGCAAAAAACCATGCTTACTGCATGAAAAAAACATATGAATTATTACTAGTTACTCATGGTTACATAATATGGCTAAGCTTAACAATTAAACATAAGTGAGTTCTCATCAGAGCAAAAAAAGATCAATGATGTTGATTAAACTAATAATGAGAGGGTCAGTGATAATGTGGTCAAATAATATATAATATTTTGTGTATGTACAAACAATTACTCAATAGTTGGGAATACATGTAATTATGCATGATTCCGTCATGGATCATATTTAGTCTGTCAATTTCAAGTTGGTTTTAAATGTAGTATCCTTTCATATAGTTTCTTCAAAATAATAAATTTTACCTACGACCCTCTCTGTAATCAGTCAATAACACACAGTCGGTATCAATGTAATGACGTCTCTTACGCACTGTAAAAAAAAGCACAGCTGTAAAATTTTAAAACGATATGCACTAAAATTATCTAGAACCCCAAAATAGCGAACACAGTCAGTTATATGCAAAAGGTTGTGTACATTATGTGTTTCAAAATCTGACCGGTATAATTTGAATTTAAAATAAATTGCTTAAAAAGGTCATTGGCTTAGTCAAGTAGATATTCATTTTTTTTCATATTCTGAATTACCAAGAATTTTTGTTCCCAAACTTAGACAAAGAAAGTTAGGTAATTTTTTTTGATAACAACTTTTTAAACAAAACAATTTCCACATAGAGAAGTACCAGTCTAAACTCTGTTGCTTTAAATCTTTTACCTACGACCCCCCTGTAATCAGTCAATAACACACAGTCGGTATCAATGTAATGACAGCTATTACGCACTGTAAAAAAACGCACAGCTGTAAAGTAAATCGCACGGCTTCCCTAGCAACATCTTAGCAACTGTCAATAGACGTCTCCAGTTTATTCAAAATTTACTATTTGAAAACATTAGATATGGCCACGTTTAACTATGAAAAGCCCAACGGGCTATGTATATGTATTGATTATAATTGAAAAATGGACTTTCGATTATCAAAATATATTAATATTGATTAAACGTGAGTTCATTAATGTGCTTCTTTCATAGGTAATAGAGTAATAGAGATGGAGTTTACCTAGCACCTCTAATTATGTAACTGTTATTTCTCATGCTTGTTTTAAAAAATACAAGTACAAGTAGGTCGTAAGTAAAGTATAGTACGTAACTCGTGTTGTAGAGCATTTTACGCACTCACGGAATTACGCAACTACGTAACTTTTCCATTTGTGCGTAAAATGCTCCTTACCACACACGTTACGTAATATACTATTAATTATTGATACATCTTATTTTATATACTGTGGATATAGTTTACTCCAAAAAAATAGGCAATTTTCAATTGTATAAAATAAACACCACTTCATTCCATAACTATAAAAATCTAAATTTTATATTGTTGGAGAGGTGCATTGCAATCTTTTAAGTTTCAAATAGGTCAATGGACGGAGGAACAGTTAAAAAACCAAAATTAATCTTAATAACAGCTTAAACTACTAAAAACAGTCATAAAATCCAGTAAACTGAATCCAATAAAAACATGCTCATAAAAGCAAAATATTTTTTATTTGAAAATCAGTTCTGTTAATTTTTCCTTGAACGTGGTTTTCTGATAAACAACCTGAACTCCCAAACAGATGCATAAAATCAATCACAACATACCAATACACAAGAAATGGATAAACAGTTCACAACTTATAAACAATCAACATACTTACAAAATTATAGGTAATTTTTGTGTATATTTATATATGTATATATTTATGTCACTAGTTACCCCAAAGGTAGATTCGAATTTTTTGTAAATAAAAAAAAATAATTAACAATTCAAAAAAACTAGTAAAACATTCCATTAATGGAATCCAGTAACATAAAACTAGTACTCCATATATTGAATTTTCATATCCTCTAGAAGAAAAAAATTAGCTTAATGAGCAAACAGCCCGGCTTTCAATATATTAAAAAAACGTATCAAGCAACAAAATGGGATTAGTGTGTGGAAAAAATGACAGATTAATGAATTTTTTAAACTTTAACTGCTCGCTAAAATGGATATCACATTTGGATGGAGAATTACATTTCCAACAAAAATTGTGCTAATGTCAAGGTTTGTCAAAGCCGTGGATTTTGTGTGTGTGGAGAACTGTATGTGCTGTAATTCTTTCTTCGTAAGGCAATAACAAACAATAGTATATTAAGTATTGAGAACGGTGAGGGTTCGCTACGCTCAGCCTCCAAACATTGCTGTCGACCGGTATTACCCTTAACGCTCAAGATGCTTTTACCATTTTTCGCGCGATCGTACCTATTGAAATAAATTTCGAATAAAATAATTTAAATTTCTTCGAAATGAACGAAATGTCAAAAGTGACATTTATAATTCTCGATCAATTTGAAATATAATTTGCATTTTGGAGAAACTCTTTTCATGCAATTTATTACTTTTTATATTGTTCTGTTCGGTTCTGTTCATTAAACAAATATAGATCTTCTAATTTTTTTGTGTTCCTTTTGTGTAATGGATGGAGTAATATATTATTTAGATCCACTCAAATGTAAGTAATTCACTTACCGACGTCTGAACGGTAACTGAATCACTTACCGACGTGTTAGACTTAGAAACCAGAAAACACAACCTACAGCTGTAAATAAACAAAAAAGATTGATCGCTCAAAAATAGTATATTGTGCAACTAGTAGGAAAAGCTTCTCGTGTGTTGCACAAACGCACACTCGTGAGAAAAATTAAGCTTTTCCCACGTGTTACACACTATACTTTTTCTACGACTTCAAATTACTGAATAATTTGAGCGCCAACCACCATGGCGCTAAAGTGTTAAGTAGTCACCGCCTGCGTTTACTAAAATGGTCGCTGAAGGGCGCCGGAAACAATGACCAGTATATAGGTTTCCATTTTTGGCAGTTTTAAAAATGTTGCTACTTCTCTACTCTAGCCATGCCACCAAACTTATTGAGACCTACAGGTTGCTTGGTGCACTTGCTATTTTGAAAGTTAACAAAAAAACGTTGTTGAGATAGATTTGTTGCCGAAGTGCTTCATATTTTTGATACAGTTTGTAAAACTCTCTTGGGTAAATGATTTGGGAGTTTTATTCTCTGTGTGTTTAATTGTTACTGATAGAGCAGATTTCAAATCTTCCAAATCGTCAACCATCAATTTGCACAATTCATCTCGGCGGCATGCTCCTGTTAGACCAAAAACAAGGGCGACCTGAAAATTGAATCATTAGAATTAAACAAAATGAAAAAAAATATTAAAAAAAGGTGCCGAGAACGGGACCGGGAACGGGACCGCTAGCGCAGCAGGCAAGCGCGTTAACCACTAAGCCATATAAAGTGGAGTTAAAGTAGACTTCAACCTCTTTGAATTATACCAAATTTAAATTAATTTTTTCAAAATATACAAAAAATGTATTTTAATTAATTAAACTCAGATTCAAAGATATTGAAAATAACTATTATGGAATATAAAATAACAATGTGGGTTTTAGGTACTTTTAAATGAATCTTACCTTTGTCAGTAAATATTTATCATCTGGAGCATCGTTAATAAATTTTTGGATTTCTTCAGCTGATAAAATTTTTGATTTCTTCGGTATATAATTTTCTGATTTTCTCTTCAACAGAGAACGTAATTTTGGATATTTCGATATATCAACATTGTGTTTTATGCTGAGCGTACTTCTTAGCATCGAATATTGTGACCATATTTTAGACGCTTTCAATGTCGTAGATAAATGTTCGAAATACACTAGCAAAACATTTTCAGAAATCGAATTTACTTTTGAAACTCTTTTCCAATCCATAAATTTTGCCTAAGCCATTTCATATTTCTTTCTTTAAATTTCTGGTTATAATTTTAAGGTGACGACATTTTCTGCTTTTTCTGTTATTTCTGGGGAAGTGTTTTCATAATTTTTCGCGTGGTTTGAGCATAATTTTGTCCTCCTATACGTTGAAACTCCGTTACCTATAAAAACATAAATTAGCCTAGCTTCGAAATAACATTAAAAATTTAAAAAAACATAAAAACTCAATATTTCTTCTGTATTATTTAGAGTTGAAAGCAATCCTTCATGTTGATTAAAATATTATTACTTACGGTTATTTTATAATTTTCTTCATCCTCAATCCATTCCTCAAATTTCCTCAAGTCTTCAATTGTGGTAATGGACATTTTGAATGTGAAGTATTCAATTTTATACCATATTCTGATTTATTGGTAAAGTGCCGGTTTGTCTTTGCGATTGAACAAGCACTGAAACCTCACTCATCATGTGTTGTAGTTTTAACTGCATACTGGACAACTCGCCGATTACCACTTTTTTGAAATCTAAAAATTAAATATGTTTTACATGCTTCAGAAATACTTGAAACATCAATATTGTTCATTGAGTGATTACCATTATCATTAATAAAAGCTCTAATTGTCTTATTCTGGCTTGAGGGGTTTCCTACATTTTTATTATCATGCATGTTATCACCATTTTTTGTAAATGAATCTGTTGCACTTGATGGGTTTGCCTTATCATTTTTATCCACTTTATCAAAATCGAAAAAGATATTTTATATATAAAAACTTTAGAATAAGAAAAACAATACCCATTTTGTGGGTTAAGATGCAACACAGAATAAAGAGTGGACGAAAGATTTTTTTTTCTTTCAATACACTTAGAATATCTAGAGAATGAAGGGTGACACTTTGTTATTTATAGCTATTTTAGCACAAGTTGTTGAAATTTGAATAACAGTTTAATGGAAATTGTAATTATATCTAAAAAAATTAATTGAAATACCTGATTCTATTCAGAATCCACTTACGTGATTTATAATTTCTGGGGTGCTGGGTGCAAAAAACGATTGATATCTTGATATAGCTGCCACTTTAGTGCATAACTTTTTGATATCTGGAGTGCGGAGTACAAAATATGCTCGTTTTCTTGGTGTGGCTGCCACTTTCGCACATAGGTTATCGGAAAAGTAAATCTTTATAATATCGATTTTATTTGTTAATCGAGAAAAAAATTGTATTTTTGTCCTCTTTAGCACATTGGAGTTCATAGGGAGGGGGATTTGGTATTAATAGTGTGAGCTAAGGTTCTCATCAATTGGCAGTATTTTAAATTTGGTAACTTACCTTCACTACAAAATATCATAGCTTCGAGTCCCGAATAATCTTTCTTCCATAATTTTTGTTTTTTTGGTGTTTTCGCTTTTGAATCACTGTTGCTTACAGTAAAAAAATGGAGACAAAAATTTTCAGTGGAAAATCTGCATTTTCTCAATGTCATAAATATATGACTTTGGGTCAGTATTTCGGGAATTATTTTAAAGATTAGGAACAAGTGCGAACAATAAAATGCTTATCTTCTTAGAATTTATATTTTTAAATTAAAATGAATACTGTAAACTTTAACTATAAAAGTATACAAATCGTAAGTATGAAAAAAATAACAATAATGCTTGGTATGAAATTGGAGAGAACAATTTCACTTCTGTGTGCTGCGTAAATATATCTTGCATTTGATGCAAAATGCTGTCGTTGTATGTTTGCAGTTGCGTTTTCTACATCTATTTTGTTTATTAGCATAATTGACCAGATGTTCAGCCCTATGATAACGTAATACCTCAGCAGGTATTGGTTGAATTTCCGCCCTTCGCTTTTTGTGTTCTCCCAATGATAACTTGAAAGTCCTCAATTGGGGAATATTTTTGGACGGTACTTTTTTCTGCTTTTGGGTGTATTTGTATTGAAACCATCAATTACAAACTGCCAAATCAAACATGTGTGAAATGAAGCGAACTGTCCACTTTCTGGTGCGTGAGCGACAAGGACAAACCGCCAACATTCTGTCAGCAAGGTCTACGCCGCCCATATACTGATTGTAATTTTTAATTATTTCTGGTCTACTAACCATTTCGTATTCCTTTTTGCGCTTTGACCATCTCCTGCATTGATCTGAATTGTTGGCCGCATAAAATGTCGAAAGAACTGTAACAGGTTTGTTGTCTAACCATCGACGAATGGCAATGGTTCCATCACCCCGTACCTTTATTTCACATGCACCTCTTTGGCCTTTCATAAACTGTTTTTCCGGTGAAATTATACAATTTTGAGGAATCCTATTTTTCATAATCGTTCCTGTTACGTGAAAACCTTTTTCGAGTAACACATCGGCGAGTTTTACCGTTGTAAAATAACGATTAAAGTAAAGATGATGGCCGAACACAAGAGTCTCACATAAACTGATGATTGCCGCTTCACCTAAGGTACATTTTTGTTCTTGAAGGTTGGGAAGTTGAGAATGTTGAATCGCCCTGACATACTGTCATATCGCAAACTATCCCATTAGGATTGGCAAGAACAAAAATTTTAATACCCACAGGATTTGGTTTACCTGGGCAGTACTGTACGAATTCTACAATGGCTAGTGAACGGTATTATCATTCCGTCAATACTGATGTTATCAGATCCTATTTGAGCATGACACCCCTTTAGTATACTTCTAAACAGAGGCATAACTTTCTAGATCTTGTTTACTTTTTCTGCCTCAGTTACTTCGGGATCAAAAACGACTTTTAGAGATGATCTAATAACAAAAAATCGGGCTCGCGTCACAGCATTTCTGTTAATTGGAACTCCATACTTTCTCGACCAAAACATTCTAATTTTCGGCAGTTCTATAGTGCTTATAACGAACAGAACACCAATAAATATTTTTAGCTCCGTTATTGTCAATATGAGCGGTTTGCCTTTCCTTTCCACGTATGTCCTATTTGTTGCTTCTACCATAATTTCCAGCATTTCTTCATTGATGTATTGCTTTAAAAAGACTTCCGGTGTCCATTCCTGGCAGTCCTCCAGCTTATATCTTGGTTGGTGAAGAGGCTTCTCAGTTGGCTTGAAATTACCTGTCCATTCGTCATTTACAGGCTGTGTACGAATGACAGTAGTAGGCCTTATTCGTGTTACAACACGACGACCACGGCGTCCGCGACTATTTCTGGTAGATCCACTTGGTCGTTTTATAAGCGATGATGAGAGTGATAAATCAGATTCTGAACCATTATTTTCAGTGTCTTCTGAGGTGTCTGACGAACTTATAGAGTCTGCACTATGGTCATTTTGTAAACTTGGTGGCAATTCAGGATCGTCGTCATCGGAAAGACTAATATCCGATTCGTAAAGAACTTCCTCAAGTTCCTTTTCAGTTAGTCCTGCAAGAAATGAAACCTTTCTTACGTTGTCAAAAATATTACATATTATTTTTTACAGCGGTTGAGAACTCATGTTATACCGGTATGACAAGAATCGATGGAGGTTAAGACCAGGTGTAATAGTAGTATGACATAAAAATATCATAACTGATAAACACCATAATATGTTCATCGATAAAAAAATACTTATCGATTCATATAAACTGATTATCAAACCACGTTAATATTATAAAAACGTGAATATATATCTTATATATCTCAAGAATACTTACGGCGAAATCGCGAACGGTCGGCCATGTTCTCACACTGCTTTATGTATGAACATAATATTACAGTTTTCCTTGCTGCCACTCGACATTACAAAGTAAACTGACCTGTATCCTTTCATACCTACATATAATTTGCTTATATTCTTTAAGATGGCGCTACTAAGACAATTTAATTTTTATGTAATATATAAATGACACAAGGACCCAGGAGGATAGAAGTATTAACTGATTGTTTTCCCGTCCCTCGCGAATAACTTCAAGACAGACGAGTTGCTAAAAATGTATGAATCTGAAATGATCTAAACAAGTCTTCTTCTATCAAAGTTCAAGAAAATATATCGACAAATATACAAGGTGTAGAAGGTATGAGATGAAAATATTTTTATATATAATATGAAATCAAAAAAGGAATAAGAGTTCCTATAATGCAGAAAAATGTGTTCAAATAGTGTATGGGAAAAGTGGTATTACTCACGAAAAGCAATTTTTTTTCAAATTCAGATAACTATTGTCATCCTCTGATGAAGGAGATGCTGATTCACTATCCATAAATTTTCCATTCGTGGACAGGTCGCTGGTAACGGTTGCCCTTGCTGCTTTTTTGTTGGCTACTTTTAAGCCGTCTGAAACATTTTATTTTTGTTTGAACAATTCAAGCATCAAATATTCATTGGGATATGGGATACATACAGAGCTGGGAAGACTACAGGAAAAAAGTAATCGACTACTGATTACGACTACATTGCTAACAACACTAAATTAAATGAAGTAAGAGCGAACTTTTTCTGGAAAAACTAAAATAATATCAACTAAAAACGAACTTATTTCTCATCCAACATCACTAAATTGAATGAAATAAGAACGAAAAATAATTAAATGATAATTCACTTGTGGAAGAGATGTAATCATAGAATGGCTACTGACTAGTTTTTGTAATCATTACTACTTTTCAACAGTAATCATTGAAATTATCATAAAATTACACCAAAATTGTAAACGATTACCGACTACTGATTACATCTGAAAAAAGTAATCGACTACGACAACAAACTACAGCAAATGTAATCGATTACTTCCCAGCTCTGAATATTTCTCAATACTGCATTGCATCCTCACAATTTTCTATTAATTTTAGTATCTTGTCTTTCCTATATGAAGGGGGTGGCCAAAAAAATTCTGAAGTTTGTTTCAAGTACCATTCACTAGGTACTACCTCCTGTTACCTATTATTTATTTAAAATAATAAGGCAAGATAAATTGCAACGGCGACTCAATGTGGAGAGCACCTCAGGTGTGAATTCGGAGACCAAACTAATATTAATTCAGGGAGTAGTCTTACCGGTTCGCGGGTAATCCTACTTTATTTAAGTTATTGAAGTTATATTGAAGTTGATGAGATAATAAATGAAGTTAAGAAACCAAATGAATTTAATAAGTTAATAAATTAAGTTAAATGTAATTAAAGTTAATCAACAAAGGTAAGTGGGCGCCACCCTGAATAATATTAGTCGACTTGTTCTTCACCTCACCACTCTCTATCAACAAACCTGGAAATGTTGGAAGGGAAGGAATATGAACAACGTTGTTAAATTTACAAGTTGTATAATGATTAAAAAAAATATCACAGGAAAATATAAAAAAAAAATGATGGTTTTTTGTGTTGAAGCACGTTGGTTTTAAAATTAGTTCACTGGTTACTTCCCTTGATTTTCCACGTGTCTGATGGCAGGTACAAAGTTCCAGACTGTTTTCTGGTCTCAGGTATGTCTCAGGTAACTCAGTTAACTTCAGGTACAAATTCTCAGGCAAGTCCAGGTACTTAGTAAGTCTCAGGTACTAAGTAAGTCTCAGGTAACTCAGGTAACTTCAGGTACTCAGTAAGTAGGTACTCAGTAAGTAGGTACTCAGTAAGTCTCAGGTAACTCAGGTAACTTCAGGTACTCAGTAAGTCTCAGGTAACTCAGGTAACTTCAGGTACTCAGTAAGTAGGTACTCAGTAAGTGCTAAGAAAGATACATTGTATCAGAAATAGTTACAATCTTTTTCATGTAAAATTCAGGATATCTGCAGTAATTCGTTTTTACAAGTGTTTAAGAAATTTATTTAAGAACGTGATTCATAAAAAAAAATATATCCTGTATTTTACTATAAAAAAAACAAAAGAAGCAATGAAGAAATGTGATATGGTATTATTAATTATTAAGGAAATCTTATTTATTTCCATTCATCAAAGAAATCAAAGAAACAATATCTAAATAATATAAAAACTCAATTTTACTACTTATTTCAATCACAGAAGGCGATAAAAAAAATTGTAATGAAAAAATGTAATCCGGAAATATAATATTCTAAGTTGGTATTTAGATTGAATCAATTAGTTAACTAAATATACATATTTTAAAGACTTCAACTATATACATGTGAACCTTTTATCACCTGTATAAGAAAAACTAGAAAAAGAAAAAGAACAAGATAAAAAAAATATCATTGTATGTGTGTATCTGGCGCTTATCACTAGAAGGGAAAAATATAAAAGCGAAAATCATAAGAGGAAAAACATAGACTTAAATGCAACTTACCATTCACATTGAATGCACCTTAGAAAAGATAAATTTTTGAGGTAAATCTCTCACAACAATTTAAAAATTATTAACCTTATCGGTTGATGGTTCACAGGAGAAAGAAAGCTTATTTTAACTACTCGCTATTAAATTGAACCATGCGATGAGCAATCGACATACGTTATATATTCCTCTCCTGTTCACATGCTCCGCTTCGAGAAAGAATTTACGTATCCGTAGTGTGTTCTTAATTTCTATCTCTGTATAGGAGAGAAGAATTGATATATTTGACTAATATCAGTGTATACGGAACCTCACCAACGTAGATTATTCGTCGCACATTAAATGTAAAAATTTTGCCTTTTGAAGCGATCGGTGCTACAGGTTTTCGACGAGAATCACATGTTGATAGGAGAAAAGGACTGGCTACTCGCCGTCCGGTAGATATTTAAATATTACAATGATAGTGGTCAAATATAACGTTACACACCCCTACTACCAGGAAAAAATTTTATTTATAAATGCAAAACATAAAAATTTCATGATGCTGAATGAAAAGAAAATTATATAACTATTACCATGTGTTATCAGAAGAGAGTGAAACACTGATTAAAAAAAACATTTTCAAATTGAAGAAGGAAAAAGGAACAATTTTAAGAACCAAATAATTAATTAATAGAAAAAAGAAAGATACATAAAACTTTGAGTGGTAAATTTTGAGAAGAAAGGAATAAGTACCAGGTACCCACATACAAATCAATAAGAAAATTGAATATTTAAGGTAATTAATTCAACCTTTGATTTGATGATAGATCACTGTATCTGTGAGTTCTCAAAGATAATGTCACGAGATAAGATACGAAAAAAAAATGAGACTTCTCACCAGATACATTGATTATCATCCATAAAAATTATATGGTTATCATAGGTGTTATTATATTCAATATACGTCCGTCTTTTCTTACTATTACAAAAAAAAAATTATCCAATAAATTTAACCCAATAAAAAAATTATTAACTAAAGAAACTACTAATATAAGTTTTGGAGCAAAGCCAAGGAAGTTAATTTCACTCCCTAACAGAATATAGCTCCTGTCAAGCTAAAATTTCAAATATATTATACCATAATATAATATAATATGAACTACAAAAAAAACAATCTAAAACGACTCATATTTTTGGTCAGATATGTGCACCACCACAGCATCACTGATCAAGAAATCGACTTCCGCCTAATGAGAAGGACCTCGCGAGAGATGTTAAGTCGCGTCGTGATCTTCAATCTCAGCTTCAGCCGAAATCCAAACCTGAAACACCATGACAATACAACACAACGTTCCTTAAATAGAGAAGCTTCTAGGATCGATAAACTAAATGAAAGAATAAGAACAACAAAAAAAAAGAAAAAAAAATTTTTGGAACAAGCTGATACAAGTCCAAGGAGGCTCGATCTAACCCCCTAACAGAATATAGCTTCCGTCAAGCTGAAATTTTAGGGAATTGAAACTTACAACGGCATCCTACAACAGTACTGTTGGAAAATCCCCAGAGCGATATGTGAGCCATGTTGGCAAAAACGCAGTAGCTAACCCCCCAAGTAGATTTAACTAATGACAGCAGACCTCAGCCACCTCTGTCTCCCAGGCTGATTAACCCCCCGACGCTGAACCCTGAAACACATTCCAGACCGCTCTGAGCCCTTCAACACCCACTGCTGAGAAATCCAACAAAAAAAATATCAAAAAGGGAAAAGGGATGCAATAAAATATAGACAAATTGAATCCATGTCTATAAGTGAAATATCTAAATCAATCTTTCGGAATGATTATAGATAGAGATGGGTAATGAACTACAAAAAAAATGAAGTAGAGAAGATATTAGGTAAGGTAATGAATGTAGATAAGCAAAAATAATTTTTGTAATGTAAGTTGATATCTCGAGCATGTAGATAAAAATGTTTAAAACAATTAAAATACTAAAAATTTTCAACAAAGAGGTAATGAAAATTTTAAGATAATTGAGAAAATTGAAATTTCAAACCTTAAAATTTCAAGATAGTTAAGATAATAAAAAAAATTTGATAACTAAGATAATGAATTAAGATCATAACTTTCGATATCCCATGATATATCAGCAAATATTTAAACTAATGTCTTGTCTGTATTTATATACCGTTTCGGTATATAAATACAGACAAGACATTATTTGCCTGCAAAGATAAGATAAAGATAAGTACTATAAAATATATTATAGTACAGTAGACAAGTTTCATCCCTTGTCCACTTAGATACGATAAGATACGATAATTAAGGTAAATTAAGGTAAGCTACGATAATTAAGATAAGATAATGAAGATTAAATATCACCCTTAAGAATACTTAGGGTATATCCGACAATTTCTTCAAATCAAGAAGACCCAATATTTAATAACCTTTATGTTTGTGCACCAACAGGTTTATTAAACTTAATTTAATTTGACTATGCATTTTAAATTTACAAAATTATAATATTTATTGAATATTTCAAAATTTTCTAAAAATTTCCAACGGATTTTCTATTATAATTCTCAGATTAGAATTCCATCCGGCCAGGAAGATATTTATTACTTTACTTTTATCCTAGAACACGAATTCTATTTTACTAATCAGTAGGGAAAGAAAGTTAAGTCATTATCAAATTTATAGTCAGAGAAAAGGAAAATCTCTACGATAAGAGAGATAGAAAAAAAATATTCGAGACACCAACACACATCACAAAAAAAATTAACAAATAGGAAAGATAATTTAATATGATTATGTTGTGGTTGATTCGGATTCATCGATATCAGAACACTCATCATCAGACAAGATACCAGCCTTAAGGTCTTTTATGTGCCATCGACCAATGTTTTTTCCCGTTTCATCTTTTAATTCATACACTAAGGGAGAGATAACGCGATATACGGTACATTGTGTATATTTTGGTAAAAATTTAGCGGAAATATATTTGGCTTTGTCCGATTTTGGGTAGTTCTTCTTCCAAACCCGATCACCTACGTAGAACCTATGATCTCGTTTGCGCAAATTATAACGTTGACTACTCTGCCGATATGCTGTTTGCAATTTTTTTCTCACCACTTCGAAAATTTTAGGCATTTCTTGTGTATCCTGAATTCGGTGGATTTTATCGGAAATGGTAACCTGATTATTTGCATTCTCTGCAATAATACCATAAAAATTTCCCGAGACAGGTACATTTCGAGCAAAGGTAAGGAAGGAAAGGGAGAAATCGGTAACTTCATGTTTCGACATCCGAATTGCTTGAGCAATTTTATAGATCTCTTCATCCCACCAGTGGCGTAGCGTGCCTTGTCGGGGCCCCGTATAAAAAATTTGTTTGGAGGCCCTTATATGAGGGTAAAGATTTTTCACAGAAGAAAAAAAATATTGTGAAAAGAAATATTTATTTATCATAACATAATTTAAGCAGACTAAAAGGAAGACCGAAGGCAAGATGGGAAGATCAAATTAGAGAAGATATACGAAAAATGAATATAAACAAATGGAAAATAGATATAAAGGACAGGAAAAAATGGAAGAAGATAACAGAAGAAGCAAAAACTCATAGTAATTTATAAAGGAAAATAAATAAGGAGAAAACAGCGGAGTGATTCACCGCAAAAAATGAATCTGATGAGCTGAAATCAGCGGCCACCATTCCGACAGGAATGAATAGCCTATATATATATAACATAATTTAACCATTTTACAAATAAAAATCAAATTTTAAATATTCACTCATAAATAAATATTTTGGCTAGAGCAAATGTGCTGCCATCTGTAGTTGTCATGATATATTAAGAGAGAAAATTGAGCAGAAATCTATCAATTTTGAGGCGGTAAATTTAAAACTTCTGCCCATTTCATTTTTTTCAAAATCATGTTTTGAAACCTCTCAAGCATAAAGTAACCATTTTACTTTTGAACGCACGCTTAAGGCGGGAAAAAAAGTAATTGCTTTATAGAATTTTGGTGAAGTAGCTGAGTACACATGACTAGAACGTCAAGAAAACATTTTTGTATTCTGTGT
>CAJUYH010004735.1:0-25904 GCA_910591685.1 Galerucella tenella | reverse complement strand
TTTTTTTTTTTTTAGTGTCCTGATACATGATAAACTGATTGGTCAGCTGATTATTACAGATTGATCATTGATTAAGTGATATTATTTCTTTTAT
Source organism: Galerucella tenella (assembly GCA_910591685.1). Lineage (NCBI taxonomy): Eukaryota > Metazoa > Arthropoda > Insecta > Coleoptera > Chrysomelidae > Galerucella > Galerucella tenella. Next base: position 25,810 of record CAJUYH010004735.1, on the reverse strand, counting down.
AAACGGAAATTTGATATATTTAGAAATTAACTGTATCCAAACACTTTTATTCTTCTCACGGGGAATGTAATTAACTGAAATGCAACGTCTCTTGCAGTCTCTCTATTACACCCACGACAAATTAATAGTGTACAAAAAACCACCATATGGCGTTGAATTATACAGAGGGAAGAAAGTATATACTGATATGATCGAAAAAAAGAAACAAATTATATTATTTGTGTCCATCAAAGGCAGAGAGAAAGCTTCAAGATTTTCAACTTAAAAAAAAATATATTAAAAGGAAAAATTCTAAGAATTGACAATATCCTGTGGTGAATTTTTTCCGGTTAGTCTATTTTCAAAGTTGGCAAAGTGGTCCCATAACACCTTGGGTAAAAGATCCCAAATCTCAAGGAGCCATACATTGTCACACTCTATGATCCTCAAGGTCATTGTTAGGTTTTTACAGCCATAACGGTATTGGAGTAAAAGTGAAAACGTAAAGTAACCCCAGGAAATATTTCGGTCCTAGATAATGTATTTGAAACACCAGAACAAAATTGAATACTATTCCATCCGTTTATCATTATTAATAATGAACAATTATATGAATTTTCGTCTATACTTAATATTTAACTACTGCATAATTGATTCAAGACAAGAGTAAATTTTATTGTGATTGTACCTGAGTGAAATGATTAACGATACTACATTTATTTCTATATACCAAGTCATGAATTGTTAAAGTATAAAAGAAAGAAATGGGAAAAGAAAAAAAACATATCTACCTATTTGAAACTCGACCGGAAGAAATTTCAATGGCGCTTGTCTTGGCTCGTCCTCAAGGACTCTCCCACGGGCGGCACGCGAGAGAAGTGGCTTCGTTTACATCATTCTCTTACAACGAACGTTGATTTTTCTATAGCCAGTCACATACACTAAAAATCGTTGGATAAAGAGCAGTGATGTGTTGGTTATAACACAAAAATCCATAGCAGTTTCCTTTTTATAATTTGTGTATATGCTTCATTGAAGTCCCATGAAGCATCAAACGAAGTCTCAAAAGTACGTGAGAATACACGTATTTGAGTTTGTCTTCGTCTCTTATGTATAGTCATAATAATCGAGCCTGAGAAATTTTTGCGGATCTCATCGGCATGTTTCTCAGGCTTCCAAGTAGGTAACACGACGCCCCATTTTCTTGGATTCTTCAATCTTCCTCTTTCCTGCAAGAAGTTGTTCAAAAATTTCTATTATAAACCAAAGACGTTAAAAAATTTTTCGTTTTACCTTTTCTTCCTCTTCTTGTTTTTTTGAGCAAATAAGTAAATATTGAATAGAGGATCTCGAGCATCTAATGAATTTTCAGTATACGATTTATTTCTATTCTTTCTTTCTTTGAGTTTGCATGAATTCGTATGCGCGACCATCATTTACATATAATGACGGCATTTGGGCGGATGTTGGCGCTCCTATAGAATAAAAGATTCCAGCATGACTCCCTGTAAATACATGTCCAATTACTTCTCTCAGAATAATATATATAGATATATAAATATATACATAGACTCGAAAAAAAGTCATCATCTTCTTGTAAGACTCTGTCGCGTGAGCAGACTAAGCAAAATATATTAAAGGCGCCATTGGATATAAGTTGAAAGCAAAATAATATACAATCTAACGGAAAATAAAATGGTCAAGTGCGACGGAATATATGTAACGTCATTAATATAAACAAAAATATATGAATTGTAAATGTTGATACCGAAATGGTATACAATATACAGTGAACTGCATCTCAGCGAATGAGTGGCGATGTATATAGTGCTTGGGGTTTTCAGTGGGCCAATTATAAAGAGAACAGAATATGAATGGTTGGAAAATATCTTATGGGAACCTGAAACTTTTGATGATTACATCAGTGTTTAGAAAAGAACCCTCAAATGGAGGGGGAAAAAAATCCTTATATCTCTCTGGTAACTGCCGCCAGAGATTATAAATATTTACTTGTTTTCAACCATTTGATAAAAAATTCTTTTGACATATAAATATATATGGTGATACAAAAAATAAATACATCTCAATATATTCAGTGTGATAAATAAATGCACGTTTAAGTCTGTTGTTTAAAAAAAAACCAGCAGAGTTATCAAAAGAATTCCCACAAGATCTCTCTTCGCGCACTGTCGCCACATGAAATTCTCTCGGCTTACGCGAATGAATCAGATATGGATTGTATGGCGTTCGCATCAGGTGTTGTCAGGAGGGAGGACTTTGTGTCTCCATGAGGTGTACGCATTTCGCATCAACAATTCGTTTTGGAGCATAGGGTGGCTATATATATATATATATACACCTTTTACGTGTCACTAATTGCGGATGGTGACAGATGCACTCGACAATGACCGCCAATAGCACTATGGGAATTTTTTTCAACTGTCATTGCAATATTCGAATGATCACTCACTCAATAGATTACATTCATTTGTCATATTAATTATATTAACACATAAAAAAATAAAATACTTGAAAATTTATATATCTCCTCGTTGCAGATAATGCTTCCGAGTGTTATAGCAAAGATCTGTTGTACAATATATATGCTATTTGTGTTCCATTGAGACAATTGGCAATTTTCGACGCCGAATATCCGTCGGAAGTGGCGTTGCGCCCACGATTCAAATTCCCTTTGCCCCGGACTCTGGTACCAAATTGTTCGCTCAGACAATAAATTGCAAACGCTGGCCAACCAAGTTAGTATGATGATTGTCCACACATATACAAATATATATATATATATATATATATATATATATATATATATATATGTGTGTATGTATATATTGGAATGATAAAGTGAGAGAGAAAAAATAGTAGGAGATGAAGATATGGGCCTTTAAAGACAGTACGCAGTAACATTACATTTGATTACAGACGAATTTATTGGTTGTGCCACGAGCGTCTTCCGTTCACAGGCAGAACAGTTGCGGTCAAGTTCAACCTACTAGATATATATTGTCGTTTGGTGGGCGCGCGATACCAATGGAGAAACTGACTAGAATTGTCATGGACTTTGTACTTTATATCATTGATTCATAAATTACAGTACCAATGGATGTGAGAGCACGTTTAGTTTTTCTCTCATCTAACTCTCGTATATCCTTTTAAGAATGAATATATTAGAACATTAACAATCAATAAATCATCATAATTTGATTTTAATTATAGATATTCTATTAATATTTCAAGGACAAAAGTTATTCGGTACGTGTGTACGTTGTCGGCACCCAATTCATGCGGTTGGTTGACTTACCATCATCAAAAGGATTGAGACTATGATGGTGTGTGGGGAGAGAGGAAATGGAGAATTAGACTAGAAAGGATGTATATATATGTATATATACATATAAATGAGAACAGAGAAGAGAAAAAGATTGAAGACTTTTGCCTGGTGGTCTTCAAGTTTAGAATAGTGATTGTGATGAATATACAATATGCCAACATATATTTAAGATTAAATATATTTATCGTCAGATAATTTACATCTTTTGGCAGGTTTTGATCATGCAATGGCAATGTGAATAGAAAAATATAATAAGACACAAAATATTGTTCTGATTCTCGTGAAATTTGAAGCCGCGTCAATTTAAATATATGTGTATATATATATATATATTGTGAGAACATGCAAACGGTGGCCACACATAATAACTCAAAGCATTTCTGCGGTTTCCAAAAACCCGATGGTTCTCACGTTAAATTATGTATTCTCACATGCATCATCGTCGTTATTGTCGTCGTCATCATCATCATCATCAAAACGAATTGTCTGCGCGGTTAGTTTTCAAATAAGTGATGAGCCATACACTCTCCATTGTATGTACAATTTGTAAATAAAATATCTTTTATAATGTAGCTAATTGTTGACTGAAAATAAAAACTGAGAAATATCGATTTTCACTATTGACAGATTTATTATGAGCCATATGACTTTGATGTATCAATACAAATATGTTGAAATAATTCAAATGCTAATCCATTGTAAAGTTTAAGGTTGGAGAAAAATTCTCAAGTCATGTGGTGATATAAATTTACCAAGTTTCATATATCCACGCTAAATACCGAAAAGGTACAAAATGATAAATGGTTCATAAAAATATTGTAGCCTCCAACAAAAATGGGCGTGGGCTTGAATATACTTTGAATATACTCCTGATTTTTTTTTGCATATTATTTTTTTCTCCTCTTCAATACAAAAGATTGGCATATATATATATATATATAATTCCTCAGGCAATTCTGCGTCGACAACTTTCAATTAACTAACAAAGGCACCGCAATATAATTATGTTATATAGCGCCTGATCGAAAGAACAAGGTAATATCATAAATTTCGAAAGAGAAAAATCAGGAGGAGAATTATAAGTACAGAGATAAATACATTGAGCGTGGTGCAAAAATATAATGGGTATCAATCGACAGGGCTCATGAGTAGAGGACACATTCATACCAACATATCAATAGTTAGCAATATGTCATCTTTACTTATTTATAAATGACTATCTATGAGTATCTATATATATATATATATATATTTATTTAACGCAGAATATATATGTGAAAGAGCAAACGAGGTGAAGCCAAAATAATACTATTAAATAGATTTAAGTGAACGTGCGCAACGCAATGGGATACAATTTTCATGTGGGCTCAGGGCACCCACATACATAAGAGTATATTTCACGGTCGCAGGAGTCATGAGAGTTCAAACAAAAGGTCCAATCGATTTTTCATTACACGTGTGTGCAAGATTAAAATAATCATTCATTCAACTGGATTATAGTTTATATATATTTACATTATGACAACCTGTTTTTTTTTTTTTTTTTTTTTTTCGTTTCCTTTTATTTATTTTTTTTTGAGAAAATTGATCATTATTTCGAGAACACTAAATGGCGTGGTAATAGACAACCAGCTGCGTCGATATTGATAAGAATGCAATGTTCACATGATGGCTGCAGATGAAAGAATGAAATAAAATAGAATATTTGTGACAGTTTCAATGGAGCCAGATGGAGAGAGGGTTCTGGAAAAGTTCCCGTGCATACGTTACGTAAAAATGAATGACTTTTTCCATTTCACCATGACGAGTATTGGTTTGTCTCCAACCTGACCTGGGTTATTCTGGGTGGGCCATAATGACTTCCACTTGTTGTTCTACAGTTAAAATACTAAGAATATACTAAAAGAGCCAAATGTAAGTTTGTCTTTCTGTCACTTATACTGAAAGTTCCATATAACATATTCGTCGTTTTAGACTCGGTCAATCTATGCACATAATTTTATTCCCTATACTTTGTCGGCAGAGTCAATCATTTGAATATAAAATGAGTTCTATTGACTAGTTTGATGGACGTATAAACAAAAAAAAAGAGAACAAACGACTAAAAAAAAAAATAGCATTTTCATTGTGAATAGAGTTACTATATTAAAATGTGAATTTATATTTGGGACAAAACGGTAAATTCAACAGTATTTGTCCAAATAATTCAGACTTTCATCGTGATCTGTACGAGGGAGTTGAAAAAAAAAATCAAATAAAATGACAAAAAGTGCGAACGATAAAAATCGTATATTTAATACGCACGCAATGGTCTATTTTATCGAGAGATAAAAAAAACTGTTTAACCGTTATACCGGATGGATTTAAATGACACGTGTGTCAAGCACAATAATATATATATATATACACATATATTATTGAATCCAGAGACAATATAATAATTGAAAATAAATGTAAGACGTTGCACATCGTCATCTGGTGAAGGTGAGCGTTCAGCCACGCGAGCAGCACGTGCCGTATGCTATGGCCGCGAATAATGATAGCGATATGGCGACCCCAGGTACACGCACCTCAGTGCCTTATGTTGAAGACAGTTTGAGACCAAGTCAATTTATATATAGTGCCCTCATTCAACGCATTTCAAGCAAGCGATGTATATACAAAAATATACAGAGAAAAAAAAAAAGAATACAAGTTCTCAACGGAAAAATGCAAGTGTCAAAAAAATTGTGGTATATCAAATGTGAATAATGATAAATTAAAATAAAAGATGATCGGGGTTTGTATTACCAGACATGTATATGGAGATTCAAACTCGTTATACGACCACACACACACACACACACGTACGCACACACATACTCTTACAGGTATAGAGGGGTGAAATAAACAGAAATAAAATATTTAAACACGTTTTAACATAATCCTGTACTCAAAATTATGAACCATGAAAATGTTTGTTGGCAAAATAAATAGTATTTTTAGAATTAACATAAATAAATTAATTTCACGCGATGAATTATATTTTGTCGCGTGGCATATCACACCTGCCTGCATCACCTTATGAGAATTATTATACACATATTTCTTAAGTATGTGCCGAGTGTAAAAATAATTCTTGGACTAAACGGGGAATAGAGAAATATGCCGTGAATATAGGGTGCAATGCCATACAGTTGACACCTGGCTGCGGGTCTGTGGCTGACGCAAGAGAGTCGTTCAATGTGTACAGTCGAGTGGCGCAAAAAGCAATTGAATATGACGAGAAAATGAGCGAGAGGTTGTATGTGAAAGAATCGTATGGTAAAGTAGAAGAAAAGAAAAAAAATTGAAAGCATAGATGCATAGAGTATGTGTATGTGCATATGCTCAATTGTACATATTATAAAGTCGGCGAGAAGGAGAAGATGGAGAAGAAGTAAGAGAGAATATAAAGTCAGGGTGAAGAACTGCGTTAGGGTGGAACGGTCAAACCCCCCTAAAGAAAGGAGTTTTATATATACGTATATATATAAATGGCATGGGGCCAACGACGTATGTACGGTGGTAGAGTCATTAAACGACTCGTAGACGACGCCCGCGACGTTTTGTAGAGTGCGTGAAAGACACCTGGCACGAGCCAACGGATCCAATGAGCGTATGAGAGACCACGGGAACATACAGTATGAAAAAAAGAAAAGAGAATGGGAGGAAAGTTATATTGTAGAGGGTCTTGTAATGCAGCTGCATGCACAACGACTTGCGTGTTATTTAACAAACGAATTATCTTCAGGCACTGGCGCAAAAATGATATATTGTAGGATGAAACGTCAAATTGATTTAATAATTAATCAACGATATACGGATGAAATATTAAATTAAGTAGACGATTGAATTATGTTTGTCAAATAAAATGTATCTTAAATTGGATTGAAAATAAATTTATGGTGTAATTAGATTTTAAAGATAAGGTAAATTAATTTTCTTAGTCGAGATATTATAAACATTATTTTGCCATTTACGATATTTTTTCAATGTGGGGTAGAAAAAAATTTATTTCTATAATCGGAAGTCACCCGCCGTCGCACCAGACGACGCATACACGACAAAAGACCTCGTCAAACAACAAAAGTCTCGCTCGTGCCTGAAGAATAATGGATCTGCTACTTGCAAGGGGAAGAAGTAAAGCGACAGCTGCGAATATGATTTTTTTTCTCTTTTCATTTTCTTATTCAAGATCTCTCATATTATATATGAAGTGTATATATGCAATTCTTGAAAATACAACCGAGTGACATAGTCCTGTATCACCCTCTCACCCTTACGCTCTCTTAGATCCACAAGTACCAATGAATTTTATCCCGGAACAATATTTATTCTTTTCTTAACGAAAATCTCCAGAAAGATAAATAAAATTTTCATGAAGGACAATTAATTAAATAGTATACATTGCGTCATTGCCATCATCTGAATATGTATATACATAACGGATGGTACCCTCGTCGATGCGTTGAACAATTCTCAATCGACATGAGGAGTAAGTTAACCTGACCTGAAAAAAGCATACGGCGATAGGGCGAAAGACGTTACACTATAATACAAGTCGGGACGCAACGTGGCTTGATCCCTTAGCATGACAATAAGGACATCTGCTTGGCACGAGCTTCTCGTAGGGTGTTATACACCCGACAAACTCAGCATTATATATGTATATATGACGAAAGAGCTGGTTTGTGCTATAACAGCTACTGTGTACTCAATCCTCTATAAAATTCGCCTTGTGGCACCCGAATATACCCACGATAATCTTCCATGCCTGTAATAGAGCAAAAAATCATTCTATAGCAGCAGAGAATTCTTACACCTGGATAATTTTCCTTGATCATCCGGCATACTATACGTGTTTGCCGTATTCAACGACTTTAAGTGTAAGAAAGAAAAAAAATATTGCAATACATTATGTAATGTTGAAATCAATAAATTTATTATATTATTGGGGCGACCCGATTTGATTTATTTTTTTAAATGGTATATGTATGATGTTTTTTTATCTATTCAGATTAACATTGCGCGACGTGGGAATTTTTTTTTTCATTTCTGTTACTGTGAATATAAAAATGAAAAATTGGAAAAACGTTTTAAGTAATCAGCCTTTTATTGGCTGAACTTCTCGACATATGTATGTAATAACAGTCACAGACATGTAGTTGATGATGTCCATAAATTCAAATGTATGTGAAAATGAGGGAGGATGAGATTATAATTTGAGTGACGGACTACTATGAAACTGATTACATGCCCCTGCTCTTCCTCTCTGTGTATAATTAAACAAACGAACATGCGCAGAGGAAAACTGTAAAAAGTGACAGAATAAAATGAAATAACAAAAAAAAAAGAAACAAATAGAGTATTACTCTCGCGACAGCTGCTCGTTTACTATGCAATTATGATCAATCCCATACTGTATGTGTAACAAAATTTCCCACACTTTTATTTGTACAACATGAATTGTTAATCAACCCTTTAATCTAACGTGGATAAAAATGAAATGTCAATTTATATGTATACAACTCCAGGAAAATAATTAATAGTGGAGAAATAAATTGCTCGTTAGGGTAACAAATGATTTGAGCATGGAAGATTCATATTTTTAATACTCACCGAAATGCTTGCATAGATGCAAATACACTGACAATTCTTATAAGCTTGTACGATGCATCGGTGCAAAATAATTAATGAAACTCACGCCATATGGTGATGAGTGTATGGTGAAATCCACTATGAATGTATTCAATGGCACAATTCTCATTTCATCAATGTCGCTTTCATGTCCATATTCGTTCTGCAATCAACTGGTCGACATTGAATCCTGCAAATAAAGAAAAATACATAGTAATCACAGCTATTTCTAAATCATAATGTTTAAATTTGATTATTTATTTACTTACTTCTTTATTTTTGTTTTTTTTTTGCCAATGGAACGTTTAAACAATCATTCGGTATAATGAATTAATTTTCTACCTCTCTCTTCTCTTCTATTTCACATTTGTCCTGACATTTCAATTTATTCATCATGTACGAGTAAAATATATGCAATAAAATAGTTAGCATTTGAAAAAACATCTCCATACAGACATGATGTGCGCATTGTGATAATAGGTTTTTTTTATTCTTGATTTTTTTTTTTCATTTTTCGTTTCAAAGAGTCACACGATCTTAGCTAAACATATATTATGTATATACATATGTACATATTTATACTCAGAACTCCAAACGTCTTGCATGTGTTCATTCTGTACCCTTGCACGCATCTACAGGCAACTCGTTAAGAAAAAAAAAATTAAACAGGAAATATAAAAAAGAAGAAAAATATATAATAACTTCGCCTGACCTTGAATCAATTTGTGAAGCATTCGATTATGCCAATTCCAATGGTTCAGTTCACATAAGCAATAATAGAATAAAGGCAGATTTGTATATATATTTATATATCAAATGCTGATATGAACTGAATAGAGACTTGGTAACATTACCCGGACATTATTGATGTATATTGTCGGGAAATGGGCGCAACACTGTCAGTTCCGTGAAATACATTTTTTTCCTTTCACACGTGTCAACATTGTCACACCATATTATTGTACTGATTATATTAATATATAATGATTCACAATCGTAACAAGAGAGAAAAAAATGACCTTCATTAAACAATAGAATATGCTATTTTGAAGAGTTGGTGCAAGCAAAATTGACAATGACAAGGTATCTTCTTTCTCTTTGAGTTGTTTTTTTTGTTTTATTTATATTCATTCCCTCCCTCTGTCTGTCGGTTTTAACAATAGAATACCGTATCGGCGTAACAAGGCACAGTGTCTCGAAGCCGACCTCTAATCATGCTCGGGGATTTACAGCCTCCACTGGTCGGACCAACGGATCCCACTTTCTTCCTTCTCGATTCTCGCCATCCCTTTCCATTTGAGTGCAAACGTACAGAGACAGCCAAAGTAAGAGCGACCTGATGAGGGAGTAAGAGCGAAAGAGAAAACTCCTCGATGTTCCCAACCGACGCCTTTTCTCCCGATTCCTCTGCCGACGTTCGCACTATAATCACGAACGGTGGGGGGTTTTATATACACGAGGATTTCTGTATCATCATGACTCTCTTTTCGAGTGTAAGTTTAGATTAAAATTTAACATTCTGTCTCGATAGATGGGTGAGTGGCAATCATTCGCATGCCTCACATGTATTACATTAACAACTTTTTGAATCAAAAATAAATATATATGTATATATTTAATATTGACACAACTGCTAATTGGAAATTAATAACGAATACTTGTTAAGAATAAAAAAAAATCATCGTGAGAGAAGAATACTACAACTCTTAAAATTTACCCGTCGTTGTCCAGGTCAGGACCATAAGTAAATGTTTTTGCGGAAAAAAAATTATTCAACAAGTAGAAAATAATAAATCGAATTGGAAAACGCTTTCCAAAATGTTTGACATTTTTCGAAACAAATTTAATATAACACTATGAACTTTGGTTATTTTTTTCTTTGTTCAATGTCACGATAAATCTGGTCGTTTTCCAGTACAGACACACCCAGGATTCCCAGGGCTATATATATATATATGGTTGGACCGTTGAAATTCCTCAAGCAACCCTATTAAAGACTCAACACATTGGATGGAAATCTCTAGAGGGTGTTCTTTAAAAAAATTCTAAAGAAAATCTACAGGTTTTACTACGTTTTCATGTTTTGTATACGTGTATATATACACCGCAGTTATATATTTTTTTCCTTCAACATTCTATGGTTTCATTTCTAATTTTTCTTCTTGGAAGTGATTCTCACTCCAATTCCCACCACTACCAACACTTATCTACTGACCAACCTATCTCACTTTTCATTATGTCTCCCACCGCGTTCATTTTTTTCTTTTTACTATTTGACGTCATACGTGGGACCCATCTTCACATTTGAACCCACATGACGGTGGAGTTGAATTTGGTAGCTCACCGTTGACGGTCACAATTTTTATTTTTCATGTGACTCCAGTGTTTACCTTTCTGTAAAAAAAAAAGAAAAAATTACTTTCATGTAAGTACGTCTTTACTTGTTGATAAGCTGAGCGATTTACAGGGATTCTTAGGGTATGAAAAATTTCACAAACGTCTATCCTAATTTCCCGACAAAAATTATTATTATGGAAGTAGTAAGAAAATTGTTATAGCACTTCTATCACAAATAAATACAATTAATTTAAACAGAAATACCACACGTATCGTGTTTCCACCATTCATAAATAGAAATGGCAGTGGCGCACGTAAGTGTAGAGTATTAAAATGAAATAGCACTTCCAACATCTTCAAACATTTCAATAATTTTTCCTATTATCCATTATAACCAATAACACGGCGTCACTTTGACCATTTAATTATTGCACATATTACGTTGACAATTGCTGTCATTAAAGTATAGCGTAGTGGAGAGTTATGTTGAAACAAAAATAATAAATAAAAATACGAGAATGTCAAAAGAATGAGGTAAATGAGAGGGGTTGAATATATATGTAGAGGATAAGAATTGCGAACGGAAAGCAGATTGGTGGGGGGAGTTGAGCCGACAATGCGGCAGGTACCTATCCTCCAGGCATTCCATCAAGATGGTATCGAGGGTGAGAGGGTGAAGAGAAGGAAGAAGAGGCGAGTCGGACGGCGAGAGATATTAAAGGATGCTGTGCCGCCCGAAAAGAATGAAAGAGAGTGAGAGAAAGAAGAAGGAGTGAGATAAACCGAAGAGAAAAAAATCCTGTGGCATGGTGTGTGGGTCCCATGATCCAACATAGAGAGAAAGGAGGAGAGTAAGAGAGAAAGAAAGAGACGAGGTAAGAACCCAAAATGTAAACTCTACTTTAGCCACACCAAGAACTCACTCCATATGATCTAAACAAATCAACAATTTCATCCAATACCTAATATGAAATTAAAAAAAATATTAATACCGTTAAATAATAGATATTTTGTAAGCGTTTGGTTAGTAAATTATTTTCGATTCATTATCAAAATAATTGTACAATAAAATTAAATAATATGGGTAATATACCAACGGGATGATGATGACGACGTGAATGAACTAAATGGAGAATTATTATCAGGGTATTTAATTTCTACTGTGATGGATATTAAATGACAATAAAAATGATGCATTGCTAGACACAATATAATGGTTAAAGGGCCCGCACGCATGTGGACGTAAATGCAGAGAGGAGGGTGTATGTGTACTGGAGATCGGATTAAAGGTCTGGCATCGTCTGGCCATGCAAGGCGGGGCGAGTCGTTTCGGGTGAGACAAGAAGCGAGGAGGCCGCAAAGGTATGCGGACTCGTTCGCATATACGATGGCCCACACTATATCTATATATATTATTTTGTGTGTGTGAGAGTGTGTTGTGCCACGCAACGACATGTCTGCATGTATTGTATATACATGAAACTGAACCCCCCATTGGTACATAGTATGTATAAAATATATATATATATATACAAATAGAGGTGTGCTTGCATTGCAACGTAACCCTGGAACCGTCGCGGGCCCACCTTCGCAAGGTGATTCACTGCCGAGTTGCACATCCAGGCGTGCTCAACCGTTAAAATCGATGTCTTTTTTAATTGCAACCAAACTACAATCAAATTAAATCAACTTGCAATCTGTATTTAAACATGAAATATATATTCACATGGTGATGAAAAATTAAATAAATAAATTATGTTAATTGTTATTGATTATCAACATTGTTTTTTTATTTATTGATCTATATTTATATATTTTAATAGTGGCATGAGATATGAATAAATATTTTATGAAGAATTTTCGTTGGCGACTGTGGGCGCCGATGCAATCAAATGTATAATAGAAAAATAATGACTTTGATTATTTTATTTGACGCGCAATATATTTTTGCAAGGACAAAACGCCAGGATCGTCAGGTATGTATATATATATATATATATATATATATATATATGTATAGGAATGCGTAAGGTTGAGAAACGAGACTGAGAGGCCGGGGTCGTTAGTGGGTTCCTGGTAGTAGGGATTTAATTTATTCGGTGGTGCCTGTGCGCACGCTCGAACACACCGCGAACTGATTTTGTGACCCAGGGGCCCTCTCTCGTCGCCGGTGTGTTCTTTTAAAGAACCGCCGCGCCGAACGGCTGAAGTGCTCTTCTCTCAGCCTCTCACACCCGTTCGTCCTCTCGCTAGCCAATGAGAAACGATGATGGTTTTTAATCCCAAAGTTGGCAATTTAATTTCGAAATTTATATAACTTGAAACAATACGGTATTTTTTTTTAATTCAATATGAACAAAAAAAATCATTAAAATAATTGAGACAAAAATTGCGAAAAATAAAGCGAAATTATCGGACTTTTGCTTCATTTTTTCCGCTCAATGTTTACAGTGTCATTTATATGCATATCTATGAATATACTCATCTAGAAGAAGTGAGAGAGTGTTCTCCAAGTCGTTAATTGCCTGAGCATCAGTTCCGTCAACGAGAAACAAGAGGTATAACAGTCTTACAATTGCACAGGACTATATACACACGCACACACACAAATATATATATATTTATATTTCGAATACAGTCCAGACAATGATTGCCTGTTATATCCTGACACCGTTGCGACGTTCGAAAGTTCGTCCTCACATAAAGCAGAGACTGCCAAAGGAGAAAAAATAAAAAAGAGCTGGAGATTATAAAAAGAAAACGAGTGAAAAAAAAACGCGAGAGAGAGAGAGAGAGAGGTGCAAACTTTGGCGCTTTGTTTCGTGTCCCCGGCGGCCTCTCACTCACTGATAATTATCAGCGTGAGAATAAGCATCATGGACCGTATCTGACAATGCAGTCTATTCACTCATCCAACGAAGAAATATATTTAAAAAGAATAAATATAAATGGAATGGCGGAAAAAATTATTAACGTGAAAATTGCAAGCGCATACATGTTATATCAGTCACGTATATATACTTATACGTATATATGATTTACGCATTGGTGTCATTTATATAAATGGAAACAGCAATTTAATGTCGGAATGACTCTTTGATATTTCGCAACAATGTATACCTTAATTGAGTGACATCAATGAAATTATTTTTTATACATATATGAGAACCATCAAAACTAATTTCGTAAATGAAAAAAAAAATTATTAAAAAAATAAACAATCCCCCCCCGGGCGAAATATATATATAATAAAAATAAAAATGAAATATATTCAAAGTCCCTTTAATGACACCGAATCTATCAAATAATTTTTTTTAATTTTTATGTGATTTTTATTCCTCTCTCTATTCCACTCTACCCCTTTCTCCTTTCCTCTTTCTCCGACACACTCTCGTTGCGTCTGAAATCGGCGATTGTATTGGCGCGCACGTCCACAACGCGTTGCATAGCCAGCCAACGGTGGAATGTGGTTCGGCGAGGCCGGGCGAGAGAGACGAGCGCACGCTCACACACGGGGTTGCGTTCGTCCTGTGGCTGTGGCGGATGGCGCTGTTACCACGAGAAACTCTCTGGTACGCAGGGCGGCGCGGGTTGAAGAGAGGGCTTGAAAGTGAAGCCAATGGATATGATGACGGTGGCGAGAGGGCGAAAGGGGAAGAGAAATAGAGTGAGAGAGAAAGAGTGAAAGAGAGAAAGAGAATGAGAGAATGCACGCGCGGTGTTGAATAAAGGAGTGAGCTTGTGAGCGAGACTAAAAGAGGAAGGATGATATTCCTTGAAACATCTTTGGACAGCTCTCTTTCTATCTCCCTATTCTCTTCTTCAATCTCTATACTCACTTACTCTTGCGGTGGCACTTCTATACGTGAGGGTTCGAAAAGAGACCTGTATAATATATATATATATATATGTATATCCACGCTTCGAGGAGTATATGGAGGATGGGCGCGAACGGGACCGCCGTCGCGAGTCCAGGGAGGTCCTTCATCGGGCGAGAGAGGCCGCCAAACGGTCAGTCCTGAAATGAGAAAAGAGGGAGTAAAAGATTGAAGAAGAGAATAGGGGGATAAGGATGGAAAAAAAAATCGATTGTTTTGTTTTTTATTTTACTTTCTTCTTCATTTTTGACTTCGTCTTCTTCTTCATTTTTTTTTTCTTTCTTTTTTCATGTTCGTGTTGCGCGGCCCAAAGTTGAATTTTACTCGTGCCTGTTTCACATCCTTGGATTCAAAGCGGCAATCGAAAAAAATCTTTATCGATCGATCAAGCACTCCGCCTTGTTTTTATATTCAGTAGATTCATATTTTTATTTTAACCGTGGGAGTTTATATATGTATGGATGTTGGGCACCGATTGGTCAAGGGTCAATCTTTGTGCTGTATTTATCAGTATATATATATACTGATAAAAAATACTCGACAGCATTTTGCATTGTGTCAATGTATACATGTAAATACAATTGTCTCTGTGACAGGAAGTAACAGAAATATCTCGAAGTCATACACAAAATACACATAACTGAGAAGTGTGACGCAACGGAGGTCAGGATAGCGGCGCGTTTGAAAATTTATTGTCTCACCCAATTATCGTGTGGGATTATATATCTGTATAGTCATACAATTTTATATACCTCCCGTTGTCATGAAAATAAACAATGAAAAAATGAAATAAAATACCACCAATAATAAAATAAACGTATATGTGTAAAAGCAAAATGAAAATTCATTTTGAAAATAAAATATTTTTCTTACCTATCATATACTTATTTATTTCTTTTCCATTCCGCTGCCTGACAACTTCCCAGTTCGCCTTGACATTCTACCTGTAATTAATAAAATAAAATATGAATTTTAGAATTGTGAAAAATTAAACTAAAACATCAGACGACGCAGATAGATACGGAATATTATTTTTTTGTATTATCAACTACTGAGTATAAGCATAAGTTTTACGAATATGTCGCGACAACGAAGCATCTTTGAGACGTGAGTCAACAATTAAGATGTTGGGTCAATGTATTCGCGCGACAAACAGGGCAATTCGAAAGTGGTTGAAAATGAGCAAGCGACCGAAATAAAATTGGTATAATTACTTAATCCGACGAGAGAACAATGATGATGATGACGGCGACCAAGTTCAGGGAGATGGCGAAGAAGAAGGGAGGAGAAATAAGCAAAAGGTTTGGCAGTTTAGTATAGGGTACGGGATAAAGTATATACATACACATATATACATAGAAGAGACAAAATGTGGCGTGAGAGATACTGAGAGCGCGCATGAAAGACGAAGGGAAACGATTTGTTTAAGGTTCATAAAAGAGACGCGCGTCTCAGAGCCTGAAGCTTAATGGAACAATGGGAGACGCGACGACGGGTGTTGAGACAGGGTGGTGTATATGTGTATAGAGAATGGCAAAGAAGAACCTTCGCGCCAAGTCGCACTCGAGAGTCAATGAATCTGTTGGCCTTTTCCCATGCCCGAGCACGAGCTTATATTCACTCTTTCTTTCCGTTTCTCCTTGCCACCACCTACTTCATCTTCACATTATATATACATATATACAACTCATTTTATCACGCTCTGAGTCACTATTTTCTGTGGGATATTTATCTGTTTTACTCAATTATATAAATTAATTCGATGGATTTAATTTTCCTATTTTTTTTTATATTTTTTTATTCTAACAAATATATTTATTTGAAAATACTATCTTTGTGAATTTGTATTGCCTATTTATCTATATATTTAAGTATTTGTAAAAGGAAAATGTATTTGTTTATTTATTTATTATGTTTTCATTGGGGATTTGTATACTATCGATATATATGGCAGTGGATAAATGTTTTTTTTATATTTTTTTTTTTTGATGAGAGTCAAGAATAAAAACATTAGCATGAGGATCCTGGAGGGTCCGCAGCAGTCCAAGGGAGGTGTGTCGATAAGCTTTGTGTAACAAAACTTTATGTATATCCATATATACACACCCGAAATCTTGTCTGGAGGCACGCTGATGTATATGTATGTATAAAAATTTCAGGTATACTTACACACACAAATTTATATATATATATATATATATATATATATATATATATATATCTACCCGTTACGTTACTATACCCACCGACCAATTCACGGAGCGTGAGAGACCCCAAGAATTCTTGGCGCAGCCTCTCTTCTCTTCCACCTCCAATATACATTCGCCGGATTCACGATAAGCTCCAACCTTAGTTTAAATTTATTTATTCAATATTTATTTATTTTTATTTTTTTTTCACTCTCTCTCCCTCTCACTTATTCGAAAATAACATTAAAACCAATGATTATTCTTATAAATTTAATATAAAAATATTTATAATAAACTAAATATAAATTACACCATTAATGTGACACGATATGATTGAGTAGAGTATATGAAGGTCGAGTATATATACATATATATATATATATATATGTTGCATGTGGGACCAACGCTGAGAGGAAGGCGTCGAAAGTCCTCTTTCACTAGAATCACACGTGTCCAGACTCACAAAAATGCAATACTGATTTTTTTTTTATTTCTTTATTTTCTTACCCATGGCATGATGAGGAGGAGAGCGAAAGAGGGAGGGAGTGAGAGAGAGAGAGAGAGAAAGTGAGACGCAATAGCAACGCAGAAGAACCGACGTTATGACAGCGGCGCGAGATCCATATTGTGGTTTTTTGTTAATGTCTTTCTCTCCTTTCTCTTTTTATTCATTTTTTTTTTATATTTGCACTTTTCATTTGTCTCGTGACAGTGGCACAAACCACCACCGGATGTATAATTTCTTTCATTGCCGCAACCACTTATTCCCTCTTTATGCAGAGAAATAATTTTTTTAACGAGCCACAGCAGACTCTCAAGGTTTATGAAGAGCCCAAAACTACCCTTTGTTGAACAGCACTCACCCTATAAAACAATACGTCTTCAAATGTTATAAAACGTGCCCACAAATATTATTGATAGTGTAATATAAAAAATTAGTCAGGACATCGGTATGTGGATGCCTCATGCTCCGGTCAATTTGCCACTACGAAAAAAATGTCGACAGGAGGATTCTCCAATAAACACGAACCATTAATTTAACACCGATCTGAATTAAATTTTATACAGTGAAATTACTCACTACCAGTATGAAAAATATATCATTTAATAAAATAAAAAGAAAAAAAAATGGTTTATCTATACATATATAGATATATATCTATGCATGGTAAAAGTGCATGTGCACTCAAAATTGCTCTTCGAATTATTGTATTTCCAATATAAATATTATATTATTTTATATAGACACAATAAACCCAAAATAACAACATTAAATTAATTTCTAAGAATAATTGGCAGTAAAAATTCATTTATTATTAGCAACCGGACGTGCCGGCGTTATCTTTCAGTCGCTCTATCGCACTCACACTCTTGTATATATGTTGTCTGTCATTTCATTTGAATGGCCGGGGGATTTTCGGCTGGTTTAGACGCATCAACGTCTTTCTTGGTTGCACTATAATATGCGAGGCTGTGTGGCAGGCGACGAAGGCAGTATACACACACTTTGTATAGATGAGTATATATCCAGGCGTTAGTGAAAGAACGAGAAGCGATGGAAAGGGGGGGGGGGGGGAGATAAAAAAATTACGGGGCCAGCGACGATGAAGTGAGAGAGCGACAGAGAGAGAAGGGGAAAGAGAGCGATAGTGAGAGAGAAAGAACGCACGCTGGTCTGTGGGAAGGGGCTTCATTCATAAATGTTCTGCCGACGAGGCGTCAATGGATGCGCCTGTAAGTGAGTGAGACAGAATATATACATATACATATACTAACCTCCCTAACACGCAGTCGCTCCTTTTTCATTCTCGTTTCTTCCTCACTGCTCTTCTCCCATTGCGCTCTCTATCCTTCTCATCCTCGGTATTGTTGCTCATACCCTTTGCAGGATTCGCAGGATCTTTACTGTGCGCCCTTTGGCGATTGGTGAACGAAGATGGGATAAAGCAAAATATATCTCCACACAATGAATGAATAATTTTTTTTATTGCTTCAATCTCAACTTGCATTATTTATTTGTTGCTGTTGTTTATTTTCTTTTTCATTTCGCAACTAATTCATTTGAATTTTATTCGAGAATGAACTGAAATGAAATGCATCATTGCACACTTTTTTTTTCTTTTCACAATTCATTGTGGGCGTATAATATGAAAAACATTTTGACATATTGAAGATCATCTTCGTAGTTATAGATATTTCCTGTCTGTCTGTTTTGTCATTCACTCTACACACGCGCTGATCAAATCCAAAATTGTATCCATCCTATCTCATATATATATATATGTGTGTGTATGCCTATATATTTCGCTATCTTCATCGTTGTCGTATGTTCATTGTAATAACTAGAGGGTGATGACGGTGGCATATATACAACAGCAGCCCAACAACGTCGGCGGCCAAAGCACGATAAGTGTACGCCGCGAAAAACGAGACGCCGGATGTGACATCATCGGTGCGTACATGTATATATTATGTATATATATATATATATATATATATTATGACCAAGCAGACGCTCAATCGTTGCATTTACGAGACGCGCGCGCGAATTGTGTGTATTGAGTTCCTTATACCACGGTACATATTAAGGACATGTGCATAAATATTATTCGAATGTATATAAACGTGACCCCGATGAGGTGATTCAAAAAAACATTGTTGGTAGCATGACTTCAACGACCTCCAGACATTTAAAATAAAATTATCAAAAGTACAATTCAAACGAATCAATTATATTATATATAATATAAATAAATATAGTTGAATGATATTTCACCTCAAAATTCAATAAATAAATTGATTATCGATATTTATATTCACCTAATCACAAATACCCACGTATAAATAAAAGAAAAAGGAAAAAATAATAATAAAAATTGCCGAAAAAATTCGTGACGCCATGTGTGAGGGCCCCCATATATATATTTATGCTGACGTGTGCGGTGCCTTGTATTATATACTTCTATATAACCCTTTCTCTGTATCCTCCCTTCTATTCCCCTGACCCCTGCCATCCCATTTCTTCTCATATCATGCGTTTGCTTATTCTCTCTTGTTTACCGCGTGTCCTCTGGGCGAATGCGAGCGCGCGAACCAAAAACGTATATATATATGTATTTCCCGCGCACCTATAAGGTGCTCGTCCAATGGTATGTGCTTATGTATACATGGCTTATGTACCTACTGTTGGAAAAAAAAAAAAAAAGAAAAAGGAAAAGAATGAAAATAAATAAAACGACGAGAGAGAGAAGAAATAAAGAATGAGAGAATGGAAAAGAAAAGAATAAAATGAAAGAAAGAAAGAAAGGAGGATGAAGAAGAAAAAAAAGTAGGAAGGGAGAAAAAGAGACACGTGGGTGTGGGAATGTAATGTCTGCTCGCTCCTTACTCTCTCTCACTCTCCTCCTCTTTCTCTTTTTCACGCTAATATGATATACATATTAAAGTTTGAACTGTACAATTGTTTGTGTACGAACAATTTTATTAGATGTAAGGGAAAAAAATAAAATAAAAATAGAAAAGCAATGATTTGGATCGTTTATCTCTCGTAACAGACAAACAAAAAGACATCAGCATGCATGAGTCGAATAGATAGTTGAGTTGATTGAATCATGAATATATTACACTATCGTCTGCACACGTTCTCCTTGTGAAATGCCAATTTTACTTGGTAATTATCCCATCGATGGTTATAGTGGCGCCAAGTAATTTTCTCACTATCTAGGACACGTCGTGGTGACGTTATTTATTTTAATTATCAATTACTACAACAAATCTAATTGCAAAAACCTACTTATACTCTGTAATATTTTGACAGCTTTAATGAAAACCACAATCATTAAATATATATATATATACGTATTTATAAATATAGCCTAACTTCCGGGACATTTGACGGGTTAGTTATTCATTGATAAATGGACTTTTCCTCAAGGAGTTAGTAACCACTTCCTAAAGTTAATTGCCATTATTTTTAATTTATAGGAGAAAAAAAAAAGGAATAAAATAAAATAAAATACATGAATGACTTCCAGGAATGAATGACGGTCTCATGTTTTCAGAGTGCGCAGTACCCATATATACCCAAAGGACTCGAGTTTATGTACGAGCTTATGTAAACCGAACCCGTCGCATATTTTGAATCTTACACCCGGCATTTTACTCATGCCGTAGTAACAGTACGTGCATGGTAATCAAAGTCCTCATGGACTCATATGTATTTACAACTGTGAGTGAACACGTTCAATTTGCCACAAATAATTTAAATAATAAATAACAATTACCTGGAAAAAATAATAATAACAAAACTAACCAAAAAATTCCAAAGTAAACAAATATATATGTGTTCATTATTTACCTGCATTTCAGTATGTTACTTCCAGGAAACAACAAAACTTCAGAAGACGAATAAATAAAATAGAACAACTTAACCGGAAGTTTGGGCTTTAAAATGGCCTGGCGGATTGACGTCACGTGGCGCTACAGTAGATGGATAAAGTCCCAAGCGTTTTATGGGAGGAAGCAAAATCTGTAAAAAAAAAGAAAAAAAAGGATGAATGGAATGAGAAAACGAGAGAACAAAAAGGAGAACGAAAAATGGTCGAGCAATAACCGATGGCTACGGCCAAATAAACAATAAGAAAGACAGACGAGCGAAAGAGAAGAATAGTGCTGTGGCGGCGGCGGCGTCGGCAGCCTCTCTCGAATATGGCAGTTAGTATGTGTGAGTACGTGTATATATGTGGCTCTCTAGCCTTTGCCCGGCCTCTTGGCCATGAGGATTTCTTGGAAGCGCCGACCGTCCAAAAAGTTTACTGGAACCCACTACATATACACAACACTCGGCTAGGATGAGCCTCCCGCATTTGGCAATTGGTTTGGAGGTTATAGTTGAGTGACTATACATGTGTGGCGTTTGCGCGGGAGCAAACGACGCACAACAAAAATAGAGGTTGACTTCAGTAGGCTAAATTTTTAAAACTTGGGACCTCGTTTCTTTCTTCTACCATTCCAATTTTCATCTTTACAATCTATCTACGGACTTATGAAAGTCGTATGAATACTACCTCGCGTTGACAAAGAACTTGTTTGTTTGATAAGTCGTGTGATAAGTGACACAAGAAAAGATGTAAGCAGTTGAAAAAAGTTGATTTGTTATAAAATGAAAATGATAGCAAAAGTACTAGTATGCGCCATTTTTTTTACCTGTGTATATGCAACGATTGCCATAAATGTTGACTTGACCATAATTTTTTGTCATCAT
The DNA here is from genome assembly GCA_910591685.1 of Galerucella tenella. Lineage (NCBI taxonomy): Eukaryota > Metazoa > Arthropoda > Insecta > Coleoptera > Chrysomelidae > Galerucella > Galerucella tenella. The sequence goes on along the minus strand of CAJUYH010004735.1, from coordinate 3,160 downwards.
CAATAATTTAATACGATGCGTACTAACTTATATGCATTTTGCTTCGCAGTTAAGTTTAACATCACATTTTTTTACAACGTTCGCACTGTTTGAAGGAGAAGATGTGGGGAGGAGAAAACACATCTCTGTCACATTGAACGAAAAAAAAATAAATAAGTAAAACGTTCTTCTCACTCTGCTTTATCGGCGGGGGAGAGAGAGAGAGACAGCTCAGCGGAAGTCCATTATCACACGATAAGCGTCCCCTTGATAGCTCTCGATATAAGTGAGGGTATATATGTTTATATATATATATATAGACAGGGTCTGGTTTGAAAATTATAATAGTTTTATTTCGTTTTTCTTTATTAATTGAACAAAAATAACTATTAACTTTAATTGAGTGGAAAATTATTGGTTATGTGTTGTATATGGTGCGCGTGAAAAATATGATCAAGTTGATATACCTGTATAATTGTCAGTAAATTCATATAGACACGTTATAACCCAATGAGAATGGCAATGTAGAAGACGGAATCGGGGATACACAGGGATGCCGTGTGTTTTAATAGCCGTTCAAGCACCAGACTCTGCTGTTGGCAGTGGTGCGCGACTCGCACGTTGTCTGAAAACGAGATTCCGAGGCGAACCACGGTCTGCATCCCAAGCAGCCAAACCAAAAACTCATATTTGCTTCACAGCATCATTTAAAGAGACACGAAGAAAAGCAATGAGAATATTTCAACACGAAGGCTGCTTTGGTGAGTAATGACTTGGTAAATTGTTTTCTATATGTTCAATCAAAAAAGAGAAGCAAAAAAATATATATATATGAAAAATTGTTTCAATAAATGATAATTATGAAATGAATATGTGTAATTTTGTAGTAATATCACATCTGTTCATTTTAAATTATAGATCATTCGTAAAGTGAATTCAACCCTTGTGAATTTCACAAATATTATGAGAAATTGATACCAAATGGATAAACAAAGAGAGGACAACAATTGACATTAACAAGGAATTAAAATTATTGGATAAAATGACATTTAGAGGGTCGCAGTGGGAGTGCAAGTTGAGAATAGGGAGAAAGAGAAGGAGGAAGCGAGCGGTATAAATGGTAGGTATATAGAGTTTGTGAATCGTTGGGTATTAAATTCGCAACGACATTCCACGATTGGGAGACCAAATGTGGCGCGATCGGATACCATCTATACTATCGTTCTTTCGATCGCGGGACTTCACAAAATCAATTACACCTGGACATTTATCCGAATACTGAGAACGCGCCTGTTCGCAAAGTACGGAGATTTATTTTTTTGATATTTATTATATATTTATTTTTTTCCGTCGGTTATAAACTCAAATATATATTTTAGTTTTTAAACCTTTGCACACCTAAATTACAAAGTCCGTTATAATCATCGAATATTTATTGTTTGACATATAGAAAACAAAAAAAATTCGAAATAGGAGAGGATGTGGGAGATTAGGATGTACAATATTATGAGAGAGCTCTTTTAAATCCTTTTCAAAAGTATTTTGGAATTTTTCAAATACTCTGACTTGGACCCCAGTGCGAATACAGTCACTCAAGACTTCAAAATTCCCAATGTCTATTTCATAATACCTACCTGAAACTCAAAGCAAATTGTCAGTTCACTGCCGACAAATTTCGACGTACAACTTTAACCATAACTTCATTATTCAACTAAAAAATATGCAACGCGCTTACAATACAGGCACACGTATTATATATATATATATATATATATATATATATGTCACGTATATATAACCTAGATCGTGTTTCACGCTCCTGCGTTCAATGACTGCATTCCTAGAAAATGAAAATGAAAAGAAAAAGATGAATGATTATATTTAACAAAAGAAACATTCCAGAGAGAATTATGATGATTATTATTTGATTATTTGGTACACTTTCATACAATACTGTATTATTATTATTGTGTATATACGTGCAATTTCATATTGTGAAAAAATATATTTCTTTGTGCGACGTGCATATCAGGGCGTTCACCATTGCATACATATTTACACACTCAACCGAGAGACAGTTTCCCACCCTTGAGACCTAAAGACCCGCGTTTGCGTCCTCTCATGACCAAATAAAGCGGCTCGCCCTCCGCGGAAAGAGCCCAGTTGCAAGCGTTTTTGCACGCTGTCCCCAACCTCTTTTCTTCCACTTCGTACACGCTGTTCACTTGACAGAGTTTTACGTACTATATAAATATATATATATATGATACGCATGTACTTCTCCCCCTCCGCTTTCTTGCTATGTTTCATCAGGGGGTCCATCGGGCTCAGGATTCTCATTGGGTAAAGAAAGCACGATCTCTTTCAGCAGGAAATCATCTGTAATGATGGAAATAACATTTTGGTTAAATGGCATCAAGATAAATTATTATCATTGAATTTTTTTCCTTCTTTGATGTTGGTAAAAAATCCATTTTGCTAAATGTAAATGGATATACCGTGTATACATTTAACACATTAAATATATATGAAAGTTCAATCTGCAGATATGGAAGTCACAAGGTTGAATTCAAGTTGTCTAAAAGGCGACAGTGACTTAAGGAGAGTGTATTTTATTATAGCAAATATTCTGGTTTGTATTGGTACACCTGATGGGAAAACAAGTGTTCTTCCACTTGGACAATATATATATGTATACGTTTGGTAGTGGTTGGGACAACACCCTATTACCAACGCCTCATGAAATTCCCTCTGGACTTTAAAGTTATATACCTCAGGCACAATTATATACCTACCTCTTTTCTCGCTGGTTTTTTGTACATCAAATTTGAAATAACCCAAGTTATTTGGTTGCGCTTCTGGCTCAACCAACTTCTCTCTTTATACTTTCTCCAATCATTTAACGTCTCTCATAATGGCGGCCACCTTGAAGTCAATAATGTCACAATCGTTTAGTTAGATATAGTAAGAGGAATCTTCCGCGACAAAGTAGTAAGGTGTAACATTAAATATAATAACAATGGAGTGTTCTAGTTATGTCTGTGATTACTTTATGTTAGTCGTTAAATATTCTTGGCTCTGCTGGAATGTTGTTTGCTCATCTTATTGAGCTCTAAACACGTATAAAGTCTGTGTTTAACAAGCGAATATTGACACACTCTTTGATGTATTTTTTTTTTTT